>NCSJ02000179.1:0-85294 GCA_002812745.2 Scytalidium lignicola
GTGCGGTTCCTAGAGCCCGCCGTGGGTCGCTGACTGCAGCAGCGTCCGCGCAGAGATGTACGGTAATCCAGCAAGTAATCAGCCAAGAAAGGGAGGCAGGGAAAGCAGCGTCGCATTAGTTAGAGGGAGCTTGGCGTGCTTAGGTCAACCATGGCTCCAGCGAGCGCCCAGAACAACTCGGTGCTGCAGTGATTGGTTCTAGGGATTTGATCGCCCGTGATCGGCTTCTGGTTTTGCTATTCGTAGAGATGAACAGCCAGACTGAATCCTTCTACTACACTGCAGAGCGAGAAGGCACCCACCAGCCTTTGGGAGTCGAGAACCTGGTAAAATAGCGCGAGGGATGTACGGAATATTGCTTCTCGGGTTACAGTACATGGGGAGTACCGTATTCTGTTCGCATGTGGTATCGGTAATCGTCTAGACCATAGTGATGGGGTATAGGACAAAGGTAACCCAGTTTTGTTGCTTTTTGCTTTTCCTTTGCTCTTGTCGTAATTGAAACTGGCACTCAATAGCGCAAAAGAAACCCCCCATTGTAGCGACTAACAGCAATAATCGTCATTGACCTACCGTACTGCAATACGAACCAATCTGTCATCTCTTCGCGATGAGAATGCAAAAGTCGAAATGAGGCCACATCATAGCGCGGATCAAATTGTTAACCAAATTTATTCATTCAAGTGATGCTATTCGGTGGGGAGAAAAGTAGCAAAATGCGCTACTTACACGTACCGAACGTAACAGTCCTAACAGTCCTCGGGAGAGAGAGTGTGTGTGCCACGCAAAACTTTCCATCACTTCTCACATGTGACTTCTGACTTCTCCTGCTACACAATCACGCTGTACCACACGCTCATCGAGATCCAGTGACCGATTCACCAAGATTTTCTCACCGCAAGAGATGAGCAAAATCTGACTGTAACAGTGATACGAAAACAAGAATATTCTGTCCCATGCATAGTTTCTTTCCTCTAAAAAGTAACGGCTTACAGGCAGGACTCAACTTTCATTTCCCCAAACCACGTGAAGGCCACACATGTAGGTGGTATCGATCAACCCAGGCTAGGTACTAGCTTTTCTTCACCCTCATGGTGTAAAAACATACAGTAATGCTGAGCTAGGTCCGTCTTTTGTCCTACCCACGTGAATGACCACTTAGTTATGGTTACTAGAAAAAGTGCGCAAACGTGAAGCTGATATTCATTATTGGTTAGAAAAGTTTTTCGTACAAGTCAGGATAAACCACTCTTTTCTATCCGTGTCGTAATGTTACATTTGCAGGCCTTTGTTTTAATTGGTTCGGATGTTCTGATTGTAGAGATAGGCATAGACTACAGACAAAGAAAGGCATGGTTATAGTGGTTCACTAAGAGAAACAAGCAACAACATCTGAGAAGCGTGAGAAGGTACTGCGTATGGGAGGGGTATATTTGACTAGTTAAAGTTTAAAAGTTAACTAACGCTAGCTAGGTTGCAATATATTATGTAATTGAGTACGGCAGATACATGCTTGTTTAGTTACAGGTAAACTCCACAATTTTCAGCTAATAAGATGATCTACACTTGTGTTTAACACAAACAGTTCTAGTGTCGCTCCGAGAGTTTCACGGTAAAGTCACGGTTGTAGGCGACTCCGCCCGCAACGACAAAGCGCCCTTCTCTCACAACCTTAATATCAAAGCGCCGAATAGTCTAAGTAGAAAAAAAGGTGTTAGCGGAAATTGCCGCTGTCATCTTTGGAAGAAAGAAAAATTGTGGCTTGAAACTCACCTCCGGAATAAGCTTGTACATCTCCATCAGTGCAATATCCTTGCCTAGACACACCCGTGGTCCGACCCCAAACACAAAGCTGGATGCATCCATCACTGCAGCCTTCTCAGGACTCTCCAACCAACGCTCAGGTCTGAAGGCATTCGGGTCAGGCGCATACATCTCCGGGTCGCGCTGTACGATGTAGGCATTACTAGTAATCTCCATTCCCTGAGGAACGAAAACGCCATCAACTTCTTTACCGCCAGGGCAACTAACTCTTGCGAAGAGGTTGTCTGCCGGGGGGTGTAATCTGAGACCTTCCTTGATGCAAGCGACGAAGTACGGGAGATGGACTCGAACTTCCTCGTACTTGACTGGGGTAGAGAGTTTTCCAGCTTTATCGGCTTCATCCATTTCCTTACGGGCTTTCTTAAGGGCATCGGGGTGAGTGGCGAGGAACCGGAGAGTACTTCCAAGACCGGTTCCTGTGGTGTCTGCTCCTGCTTGGATCAAGAGAGTAACGTGTGCTCGCTTTTGGATAGGGTTGAGGGGTTGCCCGTCCATTCGAGCGTCAAGAGCGCTGTAAAAAAAATACGTTAACAAGAATCCCAAATGTTGAGAAGATACAGCCTATAGACTTACTGTTGCATAAAATCTGGCTTATCTGGGTAAATACCATTTGAAAGCTCCTGCTCTCTGTCGGATACTAACTTATCTGCTTGTGCCATGAGCCAGCCCATGCCACTTTCATTAGAAGTCTTTGGAAGCAACCACATGTTGAAGCCAGGGATCGTCATAACATAGTTCCTGAAGAATCTGAATCGTCCAACAAAGCCGAAGAAGTCAAGACCTTTGCGCCAGCTATTGAGAATATTGCGCTCGTCACGGCTGTTTTCAACGAATCCCCAGGGATTCGTGAATGAGAGCATCGTCATGATATCGGCAGCAAATTCACTATTCAAGATGAGTTAGATTATAAAACGTTTTAAGGTACAAACAATGATAACACTCACGCTACTTTGTCAGATAAACAGACGTCGACCTTGGATTCGGCCCGCTCTCTCATCTTTCTCACAAACAGTTGAACCTGGTCATCGATTCTATCTTCCCACTCATTCTTCAGACCACCCATTGACCACTATAAAAATTTCATTAGCACCTGTAAAAGTTTTAATGGATAGCATAACTATTTTGCTAAACTTACCGGCACACGTGGTCCAGCCAATGCCTTTCGCAACGATTTGTGAGTGTCTCCATCAAGAGTGGTAAATAGATGAGGAGGCCCCAAAACACCAGTGCCATAAAGACCAGCTTTCTGATTGAGTTTTGGATCCCAGTAGATATCCTTCAATGCTGATGGTCTGGGGAACAACAGCATGGTCGGTGAGATGCGAATAGGGCGATCGGCTACTTTTGAGTCAGATTGCGTAATTGCATATTTGCATAGAGAAATAGGGGAAAGCTTAGGCATGACATTGACATGGTGTTTCACATACTTCCATATTTCTTAACAAGACCCTGGAGCCATTGAGGTTCTATTTGCAGAACCGATATTATGGCCCCGGAGAGGGAAAATGCAGCTGCATACCATGGTCCAGGAAACTTTGACAAAGGATGTAAATACAGATTATAGAAAATTCGAAAGAATAGAGCTGAGCCAGCTGCCACTCCGACGAGTATCAGGGCAGAATTGGCATCAAGGTGATCGGTAAGGGCAACAAGCGTATCCATCGTGTTTCAAGACCAGCAATTGAGTACAGGAAGCATTGGGGAATAGTCAAATACAAGACAGGTCACTCTTTGTGTCTGAGTTCGTATGTGTGTGAGTTCACGGCTGTACAACACGCAGCACACAATGTGTGTACGAGGATTTATAAATGAAATCGGAAAAGTGGGCACCCTTGGTAGCAGTTCATGAACCACGGAGATGCAGCAAGCTTCGCAAACGATCAGGCACGTCAGGGTAACAAGACGTGCAAGAAACGGACCATCTTTGAGTGAGGGTGGTATTAACCAAAGACATGCTGAGCTGTCCTTGCGTTCATACCCTTGTGATTACTTGTGTCCTAGCCTACACCCTGTAGGTGTGATCGCGATGAGCCAGACTGCTAGGTCTTTGCATAAGCCCTTGCGCGATTTGAAAAAGCAAGTGTAGTGGCTGTTTGATGACTCTGCAAGTGGGGGAAGAGAGAAGCAGGCAGGAGTCTTTGATGTTGGACTCGATCCACACGGAAAATTTGTCAAGGCGATCCCCTTTTGTACAGGGCTCGAATGCCGATAGTCCATGGTAGAGTCTACAGAGCCACGGGAGCGTGGGAGAAGAGAGCCCATGAAGCTGCCCGGGAGGAATCATCACGAAATTCCAACTGCATCATCTCTCTAATGCTAGCCGATGTTCCAAAAGTGCCCAGATATCCCAATCATGCCAATCCGCGTCCAATCCGCACCGGAGAACTGTTCTAGGAGGTTTGCATAAAAATGTAACCCTCCTTCTTAACGGGTCTGTATTCGGATCTAGCAAAGGATCTACGCGGTCGATCCAATGAAGCCTGCAGCGTCGCATTCGTCTCATTGGGGCTTGTGAACACTTGACCGTGGCTGCGTCACTCCAGCCACTGGTAGATGCTGGTTACAGTACTGTACAGTAGAGCGGCAAGGGGGGGATAAATAGGGGGGGAGACCAATCCCGGAACGCGGGGAACTGCACGGCAGCGGTCCGCGAACACTAGAACTTCCGCACCATGCTGGTTGTAGCTAGGTATCTAAGACCCTCTGGTTAGGAATTTTTGCTTTTTCTTCCCGTCAGCTCTTCTTCTTTCTTCTCGTTGGTCACTTCGCAGAAGCTACAGTATTTGTCTGGGCAGCGTAGCTTCGCGGTTGGATAGCGGGTGGCCCCACAGCCAGGAGCTTTGGTTCGAGTCACAGTAGTAGTTTGGGAATTGTCCGTCTCGCTCCTGTACGAGAACATTTCCTAGAATCTCTCCTGGGACTCTAAATAGATAAAACCCTTGCCAACAGGGGACGATTACCGTCACATGCGCTGGTCCTAGCCAATATTAACATCCCCAGTGGCACACCAGAGTAATTGACATTGAAAAAAGGAATCACACGTACCACAATCCGGACAAAACTTCGAGCTGGATCGGCACAGCTCCAACTTTTTGACTAGAAGGAAGCTGCCAGGAGCTGTCAAAAAATTATTCTCAAGCGTAATTTCAAGACCAAAAATGGTAGCGATAATCCCGAGAGAGGGCCTCGAGGTTAGACGACCCAGTTCAATGGAATCCAGTCAACAGACGCCGGTTATTTATCCTTAACCTCGGTGTTTTTTTTACACACATCGTGATTGAATCCTGCCCACATCGGGACCGTGAGGAAAGCATAAGCAGGGCGAACAAAGGAAAGGGGGAGGAAAAAGTAAAAGTTGGCAAAGCATTTCGAATCCAGCCTGTTGGGTACGTGATCAACATTGGACTCTCGTAAAAAGTTGCTGCACACGTACTGTACGTTTCATAACCGACATGGCAACCACCGGGGTTAGAAGTGATACCTTACCTGTACCTGCCTTTTTTTCACTATACAGACATTGATGATCCTCGGTAGCGGGGGTTGGAGTATTTCGTTTTGTGTTTTGTTAAGTTGTATCGAAAAGGAGGAAGAAATCGTCGCTCGGGGAAGGCTACACATCTAGACTTCTAACTCGATGATAAAGACTCTGGCACACACCAACTGTGGTGGGTCTCTAAGAATCTATATTGTCGGTCCCATAAACTTACTGTCATCGCCGTTGTTGTAGTCGTCAAGCACGAGTTGCTCACGATCCTTTATGACTTTCGATATCACATAATAACAGTCGCTCGTTCAAAGCCCTCAAAACTTCTACAATGGCAGCCCGAGTCCTTCCGTTTGACGGACCACGCCCCGCAGACTTCTATGAGGTCCAAACTGTAAGTTGCGTTCTGCCGATCAAAAGACGATAGCTCATAGCCTTTTTTTACTACAGACCAGCGAAAAAGCGGTGGTGATCACATGCTCCTGTATTGTCGCGTTATCTATGGCGCTTCGAACGCTAGGGCGATATGCCTTGAGTCTTAGGGCTAAGGATACCGGATCAGGACACTATCTTGGCTTAGATGACAGTAAGTGCTTTTATGGTCCTCTGAAAGATGTAATGGAAATGGCTGATCAAGTCCTCTAGTTTTCAATCTCATAGCAGTAGTATGTTATACACTGTCGAACATATCAAAAACCCATGAGCAAATCTAATATGACATCAGTTAACATTCTATGCCCTGGCGGTATCTGTTCTTATTGGTAAGTCATTCATGTAGATGGTACTAAAACATTATTTCTAATTGTCATCACAGCTACCGATCGTGGAATGGGAACACACATCGATAGAGTACTCTGGCTGGGCGGATCAGATGCACTCGATCGCTACAATCTTGTTAGTATCATCATTCTCTGACCTATAATCGTTATTAGAGTAACTAGGCTAATATATGACAGGCGGTCTATATCTGCGCGATCACTTATAACTCCGTGCTCGGATTTGTCAAATTGTCCGTTCTCGCCCTCTATCGACGTATTCTCCAAGGTGTTCCATCAAGGACCTTGGTGATCATAAATTGGTGTGTTCTAGGATTAGTTGCGACCAACACTCTCATCAACGTCTTCATTGCCGCTTTCCAATGTAATCCAATCCACGCTGCATTCGATTCCAACATCAAGGGGAAATGCATTAACGCAAGTGCTTTCTATATTGGAAATGCGATCACTGGTATCATCACTGACTTATCTGTTTATCTCCTGTCAATTCCCATCATCAGACCTTTGCAGATCAACAGAAAGCGAAAGCTAGCTATCTTGTTCACTATGTTGGTCGGGCTCTTGTATGAATCCACTCCTCACCTCTCGGTCTTACGACTTCACCTGCTGACTGTAATATCTAGTGCCGTTGTCACATCATGTATCCGGCTTTCATTCCTTCCGAGTCTTCTTGTCAACCCCGATTCCTCCTGGGCAATGGGCGTCCCTATGGACTGGTCCGTAGTCGAACCCACCGTCGGTATCCTGGTCAGTTCCATGCCTGCCATTCGTTCTGTCACCTATCTTTGGGACTCTGCTCGTGGACAGTCACAGAACAGCAATTCTACACCATCACATCTTGAATCTAGAACAAGGGGTGGCCATATCAAGCTCGATGATTTCAATGGAGCCAACGATAATAGTCACACGGTTGTTAGTGCCAAGAAAATCGTGGATGACGATGATAGCGAGAGGAACCTCATATACCAGGGTGCCAAAATTGGCGAAGGCATCTCCAAGACTACTGAGATTCACATTTCGAGGGAATGAACAGAAATTTCCCACTGGATCTTCTTTCCTGATAAAAAGTATGCGTTGATTTTGGTTTAGCCGGTTACTTGACAATTATGACATATCTGCTTTGCGTCCACGGAAGCTATTTTTATAGCTGTTACGATCTTTAACTGCGTAGAGAGCGGGAGTGTGTGTTTCTGCTTTTGTGTACGAATAGGTGTTGAAAGGAGTTCTGTTTATACTTTTATCAAGTACACGAATAGGTAAAAGGAATACACAGTTTATAAACTATGGGAAAAATCGATTGCCTTAGCGCTTCCGGCTGTTCTGTAGGAGTTATGGATGGGTTATGTGTGAATGAATATTTCTTGCATATCATTATATTATGTTTTATGAATATAATATTTATAATAATAAATATTTTTTACTTTCATAAATAATTGAGACACCCATAGCCCTTTAATTTCTCCCTTCCCTGCATATAAAACACCAAGTAACTATCCCCTCAGACCCCATAAGCTATTTTGAACCACTTTTAGCGTCGTGGCCTTACAATTATCTCCATTTTAGGAGAATGAAGTATTTGAAGAGGGCAACATCTTTGTATATAGTTAACTTTGGCCTCAGAAGCTTAAGTAACCTGGGGTCGGTCTGAGGGGATACACCAAGCATATTACTTCGCTTCAGCTCATGCATGTGCATAATTAAGTGACTCCATTTCTGGCGGCCGAGAGGATTCACCGTACAATGTAACGCAGTCTACCCAGAGCCATCCATCATACCAGGACATACATTGTCCCGTAGAAATTTCCGGACTTCTTCGTTTATCCCAAAATGTGCGGCAATGTGTACTCCTGTGATCCCTTCTGACATCGGAAGACTGCTGAAACAAGGTTCCGGTCGTTGCGTAGGTAAAACTTGTGCAGCACTGGCGAGCGCTGAGCCACATCGGAGAAATCTAGCGATTAAGTCTTTGACTTTGGGGTATGCTGCTCTTGCGTGGTGGCCCCAGTATTGGGCAGCGTATTCATAGAGGGGATTATCTCGCAGACGCTGAGTGTATCCTTCCCAATTCTCAGCTGGTCCAGTATAAAACTGTTCATATGTTAAGTATGTCAGAGAAACAGTGGATATATATTGATTTGCGTCGGGAAACCAGGATGTCCAGGATTGTTCGAAGTATTCCTGAGTCGTATAATGAACGAGGCGGATTATATCACTTTCTTTATCAAAGGTGACCAATCCAGTGCAAACATCAACAATTAATTCAATATTAGTTAGGCTACGTGGATTGAACGCCGATGAATTATCTGCAACAGCCAGAGCGTGTTGCAGTTCCAAAGTTCCTATTGGCCTCTTGGATCGGGTAATCCAGGAAAGGACTTGAATCGCGAGCTCACCGTGGTCCTTGTGCTGGTCATTAATTCTCCTCATGGCATTATCATACACCTCATGACAAGCATCTGATCCTTTGGGAAGCTTTTTTAAAGCTTCGTCAATCTTCAAGACGTTGGTTTTGTATCGTAAAGAGTCTAGATGGAGCTTCGCGAGAAGAAACCTGAAACACTAATTAGAAGTGTATCACATTGGATTAGAGATTTGTTAACTTGCATTCCATCAGTTGCTTTGATAATTGCAGTGGTTATATCCTCCTCTAACCCGGGTGTTTCTCTAACGAACGCAGGCAAGTTTAGCATTTGGCCTTCAATATATCTCTTCACATCTTCATTCCTAGCATAAATCTCCAAGGTACTGCTTCCTCTTTTCTTAAATTTTCCCATTATTTCAGAGATCTCTCGTGATGTCACAAAGAGGTTAGCATTGGTCCTATCCTGAAGCTCGAACAATCCTTTAATGATTTCCGAGCGAGTGTCAGAATTCTTGCTTCGTCGAGTGCGTCAATGATTATGAAAGTCCTCGAATAGCTAGCAACAACATTGTGCAGTGTATCAAAAATCTAATCAAGTGAAGAGCGTCCTCCTTGGCGACTATGATGTCTGTACAGGTTTCTTACGGTCTCGGGGATGAAGGGGAGAATCAACTGTTTAAGTAAATTCAGGAGCAGGTCTATATATGACACTTGCTGCTGCTGGTAGCTATAGAACGCAAATGCAATACCAATCCTTTCATCATTTTGAAATCCGGAATACCCTTTAAGGTGATCGATCACAACAGACGCGGTAATAGTTTTGCCCGCTCCTGGAATACCATGACAGAATAGTGTCTGCTTGTCCTGATGTAGCCAAGTTTGAAATTCATTTCACTCCAGGATCCATTCACCGGTTCCCACTTTCCGTTGATTGATGTAGTCACTTTGTTGAGAGCCGTAGTCGATATTGGTAAGCCAATTGAGGATTGCAATGTCTTCTTGTCTGTCTAACTTTGACCTCATTGTTGAGACATTGTCAAGAACTAGTTTATCATTAAAACATGGTAACGATTAACTTGAGACTTGCTAACTAACCATGTGAAAGAAGCTCTGCAATCTTTTTTTCGGCCTCAACTTGTGTAGGATGGATTTGACGTAGAAGATCTTTCGCGTACGCAGCAGCCGTCATGGCGGCGTATCCCTGCCAGTCCTTGTTCTTGTGGCTATCCGAGTAATCACATATGCCGCGAATTACTAGACATGGAAAGTTGTTCATTAATCCTGCAGCTTCCATTTCGAAGCATATAATGTCTTTGTCTTCTGCAATTTTATCTCGAATCATAGCATCTTTCATTAACTGGTTCCCCGAAGTAATCAGACCATAGTGAATCATTGGATTATCCTCCGTTTCAGTCCTTGCTCATCGTGCTACCAAGTTCGATGAACCATTTCCACATTCATCAAGGCCTCCACAGAGTTCGTCGTGAGCACGTTCAGGTTTAAATAGCCGGTTACTGACTGGATCCGGCCTCTTATGCTTCTGCTGCAGCCTTGGATTTTTCTTAAGAATAACATCGATGGCCTCTTCAATCTGATGCCTGTTTATCTCATATTCGGTTTTGGTTGAATGTACTGCAGTACGCAATACAGTCGGTGGTTAATCCAAAACACGTGTGCATCGGAAGCTTTGATTCTGAGTAGTTTTGCCAAAATCGTACTGTAAAACGCCACTCATGCCATCACAAGGCATGCTCACTACCACGTCGCCTAGTCGAATATCATGCTTCCTTGGTACACCACCACCAATGCCAACCCTCAGACCGATCCTAACGTTGGGGAAGATATGTAGCATATCTCTTGCGACAGTTGCTGCAGATACTGTACCGTATTCCCCGCCAGGCAAAATCGCAATAACAACATTATGTTTCCCAATTTTACCAAGTGTGTAATTGTTGTTATCATTAACAGAGACACGTTCCGGTCTGTCATGCTCTTCGTCAAGGTAAACTCGTGCCGCAACATATTCCGTATCTATAGCACAGATCCAGCCAACTGTGTAATCACTTGGATTAGACATCTATCATCCACGATAAGCGGTATAGGAGCAGGTCAGACGAGAGGACTTCAAGATAACGGCTCAACAATTAGGACGTAGTCAGGATGAGGTAAGGTGGAGATATCGAAGCGCCCGAAACTCACGAGGCTGAATCCGGTGGGATTGTCTAACGCATCTCAACACTGCCACACCCTGATGGACCAATCAACTACAGGGCAGAAAAATGAATAACAACTGCTTGTAGAGTCGCAAGCAAAGTAGAAATTCCACCATTTATGATATTCTTTCTTTTTTNATTATCTTCCAATCCTGTATTATATCAAGGAAGACTAACCGTTGGACACTCATCGCAAGTTGACCATGATTATTTTACCCAATGCAATATCAACTTTGTACTCAAATGTTACAGTGCTAGCATACATGGATGACAACAAATCTTTTCCAATATAGGCACAATATCCAAATATAAAAATCACACTCATCATTATTCATATTTAAGGAAATCTTTTTTACAAGCGCATATATTCCTTCGCTTAGTCAAGCTAGGCCTAAATTCTTGGACTATATCATTGTTACATCGAAATTCCAATTTAACAGAATAATATTCTAGCAGGCACACCCCTTCGTCATCAAACGAGAAGTCTATGATCTCTGAGCCGCTCTCATTATTATTAGATAAAATCTTTGTATCATCAATTTTACCGTTATTTCTGTCAAACAGGCCATTTTATATGATAGTAAATGTGACAATAGTTTAAGTGGTAATTATTAAACTCTAAAAAGTATTTACAGGAACATATACATTATCTAATTGATAATTTTCAACTTGGCTATTAAACTCCCCTTATACTCGGCACATTCGCCCGTCATTAGCCACGTTCCACACCTCACTACCAACACCCTTCGTAGCATAGAAAAGAGAGTTAGGATCCCACTTCTTCTTAATGGCTAACAGGGTTTTATAGTTAGCGCCAAAAAACACATCTTGGAAGTTTGGCTGGCGAAAGTCGGCTTCATTCATGTATGCACCACTACCAGGGGTAACAGATTCAAGTTGTGGCACAAACTCATTGGTCATCAAATCCTGGTTGTGGACCATATTAGACCAAGGCACCGTGGAGTTCCATGCAGTCGTCAGATATGTATGTATAAGGGCATCGCGCCAGGCAGGTAGAACGGCGTTTGATACGTTGCCTGACGTCACTGGTGCTGAGACGTCTGTAGCTATGCCGACTAGAAGGACACCATTCTTAGTGACATTGCGTAGGACAACTTGGAGTCCATCGTTGTTGTTTTCTATCACAGAACGCGGGACTAGTCGACTGCCAAACTGATATTCCGAGGCGCCAATGTTGCCATATGGAAGTGGTCCCATGTAGGTGGCGTAATGCTCTTGGTAAGTCGCAAACTCAGTATAAGACGCTTCAAATGGGATACTGAGATTATTCAGAACATTAATGAATGGGCTGAGAATGGCCTTGACTTGTGCAGAGGTTTTGTTGTAAGCTGTCAAGGGGTTGATAATGAAGTATGAGTCGGTGAAGTAGTAAACGATCATAGTCCCATTATCGATCATGACAGGAAGTAAAGTATGGAACTCCGCCACCGCCTGGTAAAATATGTCTGGGGTCGTGTAGGCGGCAGCAAACTGAAGACCTGCTCCGCTGACCATAGTGTCTGGGTATGTCTTGACTGTCATAGAGACTACGACACCATAGTTTCCACCCCCACCGCCGCTCAAGGCCCAGTAGAGATCTGAGTTCTCAGTTCGGGAGGCAGTAACCAAATGTCCGGAAGCAGTGACGACCTCGAACTGGAGGGTCTGGTCTGCTGCGAGACCGAATTCCGTGCTCAAAGCAGAATGTCCACCACCTTGCGTATAACCACCGGCAATACCGACGGTGGGACATTCACCTCCAACTACGACTAGGCCTTTTGTGGAGGCAGCTTCCAAGATTTCATACCCTGCGACACCGGCTCCAACCTTCACGGCCGAGCCTTGGTAATGGTGGTCCGACCACTCTAGAAACTCAATATCTTTGAGATAATGAGTCCAGACAGAAAGAGCTCCAGCACCGGTAGACCTTCCGAGGAAACTATCAACTCGGTCAGTCTCACATACTCGAAGCCAGTGTGCCGAACTTACTCATGGCCTGTGTTGCGGATCACGAAACGGATGTTATTCCTTTCCGCGAATTTGACACCAGCGATCACATCATCAACCGTTGATACGTTAATAGCGTACCGAACGTAATTCCCAAGAAGGCAAGACTGCGACTCGGCAGTGAACGGGTCACAACTCTGATTTGCGAAATACGGCGCCATTACCGATGAGGATGAGTCCAAGCTACCCTGAAGCTTAGAACTGTTATTCACCACGTGCAAAGTCATGGGTAAGACTTACTGCGTCTGCACGAGAGTCCATTCGCTTTGCAAAGTGGCACACTCGGTGGCGTTGTAGGCTGGGTCGTGGCAAGGTGTCCCAATGGGCACTGTAGCAATAAGTCGACCTCCTACTGTGCGATTGAGGCTACTCCAAGCTGTAGTTGATGGCCAACAGGCATCACCAGGGAAGCAGTGGCAGCTGCTAGAAGCCCAGGCTAGGGAGGACTGGGCGGCTAAGGCGGCAATGATGGAGACCTTCATCTTGGCCTCTGACTTCGCAAGGAGAGGGCTGCGAGATGAGTGAAGGGAAAGCGGCAGCCGGGGGGCATTTTATCTTTCCCTTGGGAAGTAAAGAGAGCAAATGCCACTCGTGAAGCCAATTTCAAAAAAAATCTCCAATCTCCTCCTAGGCCTCCGAATACCTTGACAACGGGCAGGGGCGGAGCGGCTTTCAACTCTGACCTGTACTAGTACGGACGGTAACCCCTGCTATCCTCCCGAGCATCCGTAGAGACTGCCTTCGCTGCCATCATCTTTACTGCGCAGGTTACTGTACAAAAATTGAAGAATGGAAGCCACAAACAGGGGATTAAACAACAAAAAGAAACCAATGCTGAGTGGATGGAATTATCAAGACTGGAAACACTCGGGATCTCGCTTTCAATTTCTTCTTTTGTTCTTCCCGGTGTTCTTCCATGTTCATATTTCTTCTAATAAATGCTCTGAGATGGGGTATCAATAGTCGTTTCCTGAGGTTGGAAGGAAGCCTTAGGGGAAAGGGGTCGGAGCAAAGCCGAATGGAGATATGCTATGATAGTAAAACACAGGGACATGCCGTTTCCCAATCACAAGTAAGTCCATGGTTCGCCACGCATTATCATGGCGCAATGAATTAATACACAGCACCCCAAAACAACCCTGTCTTCCGCGTTCGACCAGGGTCATGTCCGATCTGGACTGGTAATGCCACAGGCGCAAAGCCAAATCGCCTGATGCCCGTTGCGTACACGTAAGGCATCCCTGGTATTTGTTCAAATTTGCGCGTGCGAAGACGGATACAAAGATCCTCTCATGTCGTAGACCAACGGAAAGGACGATACTCTGCCTCGAGGTTCTTGATGAAAATAAGAAGCAGGTCAAAGTGGTGGCGGCGGAAAGTCAAAACCAAGTCCATGCTTCAAAGGCGGGTCGGAGTGGATCGGGCCCCCTGAATAAATTCGAGACTTCCAAGTGGACCCCGGTGGCTAGCCTTACCCATGTACTATAACATGGTATTTTAGGATGTTGCGATCTTTCCGAAGATTATCCTGAAAAAGTTTTAGTCATAATACAAATTGTTAAGTTAGTTATCAGCTAGCAATTATTCATGGCAATTATGTGGCGAGAGAGGGGTAGGTATGGGAACTAAGTGAAAATGTAACGCTACGAAGTATATACAATGCGTATTGTCAGCACTAGAAGGTAAGCATATCATATGGCGTAATATAGGAAGCTTATTAGTTTTACGGTATACCGGGATACTAAGCATATAATAAATAATAGGGGTAATCTTTGAATACCCAAGCCACGCAGCCTACCTTCCAGGCCCAATGACATACATCAACATATTCCCAATACTTTCCAACTCCAGTCGCGGTCCACAATTTCCTTTCATGCTTTGGAACAGCAGTTAATCAGCGCTAGAAGCGACATGCATGCAGGTACCGGTAGGGCATCAGGTCTATTATTCATCTTACAGCTAAGAGATCTGCCTGCAAGTAATAACTCGCACCAGCCCAGATCGAGTGAAGATTCCGGTGCTATTGGCGGCAGCTGACGGTGATTTCCGTTCGATTCCTCCGTCCAACCTCAACCCATGCTGTTACGGGGTCGACCTGAGTCGTTGTAACTCACATCCGTCCATCTGCGACAGCCGGTTGCGTTATCCCTCCCCGCCTTCTAAATCTACGCGTGTTGCGGAAGATTTCCCATTTCGGGTATCTGCTTGGTCGATGGACTCTTCAGCATATAATAAGACTCTGTGTTAAGGGGTCAACCCGCTGGAACACAAGTAGCCTCTAATCTTGTGTCTGCTCCTCTCCTTGCCATGGCTCGCTTCCCCTTCTCGGGCAGTAGTCACGCTCAATATTTCACAGTGGCGAACCCAAAATTTGATACATTTGTTGATCTTGTTCCTTCTTGCCATTGAAATTAAAATCCCCTGATGCTTGGCGATACCAACTTTTCTCTGACAATCCGCGGTGCGCGTCGCAGCAGAAAGAAAGGATGAAGGCCCTTTTGGCTCTCTTGTTCTTGTTCCTGCTCCTAGCCTCCGTGGCCGAAAGCTCTCTCTCGTCAGCAATTGCTGAACTACCACCCTGTGCAGTGCGTAACACCCAACTTGAAAGGAAGCGCATCCATTAACGCAGGACTCTAATTAGCTGGTCTGTCTGGAGGGCGCTCTTGGGAACTCAACTTGTGCGGTCACAAACCAAACTTGTATATGCCTCGACGCATCACTGCAAGCAGAGGTAGCGGCTTGCGTGGGAAAATCTTGCACCATCAAACAATCCCTTGGTAAATCCCCAAATCGCCCCTGTTTTTAATAATGCCATCTAAGCTTGTGGTTATCAGTCACCAAGAACGTCACCGACACCACCTGCGATGCTCCAATTCGGAACAGGAGCAGGCCGTACTACGCTCTGTCCATCAGCTTCGGTACCATTTCGGCAGCAATTGTGCTCGTGAGACTTTTCTCCAAATTCTTCACTCATTCAGAGTTTGGGTTCGATGATTACTTCATTGTTCTTACAATTGGAACGGGCATACCGAGTGACGTGTTAACCGCCCATGGTATCATTTCCAACGGGCTAGGCAGAGATATTTGGACCCTGACACCCAAACAAATCACCGACTTTGTACGCTCATTTTATGCCATGGAGATACTCTATTTTTCCCAGGTTGCGTTGTTGAAACTTTCCCTCCTTTGCTTTTATCTGCGCATCTTTCCGGGACCCAAGATTCGGCGACTCCTCTGGACCACTATCATTTTCGACTTGTGCTTTGGGACAGTCTTTGTGCTTGCCGCTATATTTCAATGCCGGCCTATCAGCTACTATTGGAAGAACTGGGACGGAGAACATCAGGGGACCTGTTTGAATGCAAATGGTCTCGGCTGGTCTAATGCTGCGATTAGCATCCTCCTCGATGTCTGGATGCTTGGTCTTCCACTGTCTCAACTGCCAGCCCTCCAGCTGCACTGGAAGAAGAAGCTTGGGGTTACTATGATGTTCGTTGTTGGGACATTGTAGGTTTTCGGCTCCTATCCCATCCGAATTCAGTCCAAACTGACAAGCACACAGTGTCACAGTCGTTAGTATTCTACGCCTTCAATCGCTTCTCCATTTCGCGAAATCAAGCAACCCAACATGGGACAACTTGGCCGTGTCCCAGTGGTCAACGGTCGAAATCAATGTTGGCATTATCTGCGCCTGCATGCCTAGTCTGCGTGCTCTTCTCGTCCGACTGTTCCCCAAGATCCTCGGCACCACTCAAAATTCAAAAAGTGCATACTATGGTAATAACAGCCGTAGTTACGCGGGAGGCAACATTTCAGTCAACCGACCAGGCAAATCGTTGAATTCTGGTAAACATGATAGAGATGGGGGTGGGATCATGTATTCGCAGAGCTATACTGTGCAGTGGGGGGAGCATGATGAAGTCCAATTAGTGCAATTGAGTAATCTTGATACTGAGGCTACGAAGTCCAGTAGCCGAGCTAGTGAAGAAGAGCTGTAAAGCGACTTAGGATCTTGTTTGTATTTAAAGTTTCAGTTGTAAAAAGACTTTCGGATATGATACCATAGCTGCAACCTTTTATTTGTTTTTCTTTACCGCGCAGTTAGTAAACAAGTTGCCCAAACTTTGGGTCGAGCTTAGTGCAAGCAAGCAAGCCAGCAATGTTACAAGATTATTTTATTTAAAACAATCAACTATTTCCTTATTTCATGACTGATAATAAAGCATACTTTACTTTTTATCGAAATGGCAGTCGAAAAAAGTCTTCTTGAATCTTGAGTTAAAGCTATGTTTTACGCCTTATGGGAAATGAAAAGTTCTCATGGAAGCATGGAATTGTTAAGTGAAAATTCTTATATCTACTAACTAGTGTGTGATAAGGCACCACTATTTTCAAGTACGTTTAGAAATTTAAGCATAATCATGTTCCACAAGGCATTCATTTTGTCATTTTAGTGTTTAATAATGTTAACACTTCATAAAATGTCATGGATCTAAACAGTCATTGAAAATCCACGTCTAATAGTTAAGGTTTAAAGATCTCTATAATATTGGAAACGTTTCCGTAGAAAAAGACACTGTACAAATTACGTAATCTTCCGTAAAAATTGACACTGTTGGCTTATTAGCCCCTTAAACCCCTTAATTGAAGGGCCGTCAGGTGATAAGCTTAGGGATCACACCACAGTACACTAGAATCATCTGTTATAATATATCAATTAAGTCCTCWRAACTGACTTCTTCTCCAAAATCCTTTAATTTTACCGTTTTTTCTTTATCTTTCCATATATTGATTTCTTGTAATAAACTTGGCTTTATATTTTTATTTATATAATTTACCAAGTATTCTTGTATATTCTCTGTAAATGTAAATTCACTTTAGTTATATATTATATATATAAAACCTTAAAATGAAAATCTTATTAACTTACCTTGAATTTGCTTATCCTCTGACTTTGAACTTGATTTAGTANTTTTTAGTATTTTCACTATTATTCTGAAATTTGTATTCTTGTCCAGAATACTCAAATTTCTTGATCTGAGTTAATGGAAGTTCGNTTTTTATGTTCAAGATTACTAAATTATGTAAAATTTATTATATTAGCCATAAAATAAGTTGTAAATCAATATTTAATTAAATAAACTTGAAAAATCAGTAAAATCAGTAAAATCAGTAAAATCAGTAAAATTAAAATACTTGCTTTAATAACTGGTTCATCCGATTTAGCTCATATGATAAAAACCGATTTTTATTCTTTAAAAAATCAATATAATTCGAATTTTCCCTGTAAACTTGATTAGAATACTTATTAATTATAAAAATAATTAAATATTCTTAAACTAAAGGAAAATTTAAAATAAAAGGATTATATATATTAACTTACAATGGTTTCTTCACACTAGAATTCAACAAAATCCCAGAAGTAACAATTTTAACCCTAAATATATAATTAACACTAATTATAACAATAATAACAATTAATAAATACTTGTTATCTGGATTCTTCTGGATTTTAGAAGAATTTACAAATTTAGAAGGATATTCTCGACGTTTTCTATATAAATTTATTAGTAAAAATTTATAATAAATCAAATATAATTATTAGTTATTTGTAAAATTAAAGATTTGAATAAGATAAAGTGTATACTTACTTAAATACTCGTTGGTAACCTGGAGTATACTGAATGTGAGCCATTTTATGAATTATAATCAAATATATCTGAAAATATATTTAAATTATAAAGAAAATCAAAGTAAACTAAAGTAGTTTAAAGTATTTAAGTAAGTATAAAGTCAAAATATAATCAAATCTTGATTTACTGCCTTTAAATTATAGAAGGATTAGTAGGAATATATATAATTTTAAGAAAATCCTTAAATTCYGAGGATTTTTAATTATTCCRAGGATTTTRGATTTTTTCCAAGGATTTTGGATTTTTTCCGAGGATYTTACTTAATTCTGACAATTATGACTCATTTCAAAGGATTACAAAGAATAATCAATTTTGTATATGCATAGTCATCTTCACTTTTATGCCTTATATGCCCTCAAGCCCATTTAACCTTCCTAATTTGTATAATAATATGTAAATCCTAATTTTTTAGGATTTCTTTGCATATTCTAACTTATTTTAAGTAATTTATGTATAGTAATCAATAAATATATGCATTGTAATCTCATCTTTGACYTTGTAAACCCCGAAAACCCCGAATTACCTTGGTTTATCCCACTTTACCTTATTAAACCTTACAAATCCTTTGAAAATCATATGATTTTAYGTAAATTTCAGCATTTTAAATGGTTTTGAAGGATTTTGTGGCTTTATGCATTGTAATCAAGCATTACATACATTCTCCACTTCACTTTAAGTCTAGAATAACCTTGGCTTACTTATAAATCTTAGATTTAAGTATTTACTTATATATACAAGTGTTTACTCTTTGAATTTTAAAATTCTTCAAGTTTATTATACTTTATAATTTAACTTAYATATACTATCTTGAYTATTTTGATTATYTTGATTATTTTGATTANTTTTTAMTTRATTTTACTKATTYTTRYYGATTYTTATCGATTTTTTATCGATWTTWAMRTATAAACGTATATTTTTACTTATTTTACCAGTTTTATTTATTTCTAGTAAGTAATTAACTCCTTAARTTATTACTTTTAATYATTAACTCTTGTATATCTTTAGACYTTGACTATTATGGCTTCAAATTCTTCTTCAGGTATTACTTATACTAAAGTTGAATAYATTAATAACTTTTTAAGTTATTCATYTGAATTYAAGACTTTATTCTGTACTTTATGCTCTACAGCTTTAGGAAACTTGAATTCTATTCAAAATCACCTTCGTTTAGAGCATAAARGTGAGAAYAAGCTAGATTYTAAGGTAATACATGATATTATCCTYGRATTAAATGCTARAAAYTATRAATTTGTAAATATTAAAGATATTACAAAACCTGAACCTTATAAATATTTATTTAAAGATTTAAAAGAAATTAAAAATGGATATATATGTTCTTTATRCTCATTTTTAACTYCTGATTATAARWRGTTAARAGTTCATCTTAATAAWAYTCATATTAGTTAAAAGMYAATRSTAATTWAARGAATAATWCTMATTATTYWAAGTCTTATTATRAASATAWTATAWMKWTACAKATMTYTTTACTAAMTCTAAGCNAATNTGATTTCTTATTTTATAACTTCAAATAATATTAATATTAATAATAATATTAGTATTAGTATTAGTAATAATATTAGTATTGATAATAATATTAATAATTTAACAAATCCAGGTTTTTCTTCTAGTTTAAATCACTTTGAAGAAGTTATTATTCGAAATTTTCAAAATAAAGAACATAAATCTTTATTAACTCTTATTAGTAAACACAAAGATTTAAAAACCCGAGAATTATCAAGCTTCTTGATTAATTCTAAATTTCATACTTATTATATTAATAAAAATATTTCAGATTTATTATTATTAATTAATCCTCTGTCAAAAGAAGAATCCTCTGAAAATTATAATATTTTAAATAATATTTATAATATTAGCCTGAATTTGATTACTTCTCGATTAGAGCTTTTAATTCCACTTATTAATAGACATTATAAACAGTTATTAATAACTGAAAATTTAGATGAAACCAAGAAAGAAATGCGAGATTTTAAAGTAATAGAGCAAAATACTAAAAGAAAATATAACCCTGTATTTTCACAAGTATTATTATATATATTCAGGCTTTATTTTATAAGAGATCAATTAGAAGATTCTTATCAACCTGATTTACGATTTATATACTCTGATTTAGAGGATCTTATTGTAAATATTAAGAATTTAATTAATATTTATGATCAAGAAGATTCTTTATACAAAGAGTTACTTTATTCAATCGAGAATAAAATTATTTACTTATTTTATAAATTATTAAACCAGGATTTGACTCAAAAATCCCTGGAAATTAATAGTTTATTTAATAGTCCAATAATTACATATTTAATTTTATCAAGTACTGAGCCAAGAACTTTAAATTTTAAAGATGAATCAATTATTCAGAATTATACTAGTTATTTAATTTACTTATTTAGACTTTATTTTATCGGTTATTTAGACCTCGAAAATAAAAAGCCTAATCAAGTATTTGATGATTTATTTAATACTTATTATTATAAGTTATTAACTAATAAATCTAATAATATATTTGCTGAATTAACTCAAATTCGAGCATATACTCGAAGAATAAGTAGTAATAAAGTAAAACCTAATCGAGTATTTGATATTAATGAAGATCAAATAGCTATAGATAATAAGGTTATAAGTATTCTAAAATTAAAAGAATTTTATACGTCTTTAATTGATGAGTTAGAGAATATCCTTTATCATGATTTATTATTTACTAAAAATAAACAAGATCTTGAATTACCTTTACATAATATTCAAGATCAAATATATAATTTAACTGTAGGATTTTATTTTATAGATTATATAACTAATACTCAAGATTTGACTAATTATAAGACTTTTTTNAATTAAAAAGCTCTTAAATCCTGAAACTTTAATTAATAAGCAATTAGTTAAAGATGTAGATTTTAATACATATAAAATAAATTTTAAGAAGAGGAATTTACAAGTATTATTAACTAATCGAGTTAAATTCTTAGAACTTCTAATGTTATGTATTTATTTAACTAGTGGCTCTCCTATTCGAGGAGAGGAAATTGTATTATTAAAATATAAAAATACTTTATTAACTAAATTACGTAATATTTCTATTGATTTTAAATCAAGTTTAATTAGAATTGAGACTAGTTATTCAAAAACCTTTAATATTACTCGACTTGATACAAATAATATTCGRTATTTAAGYTATAAATTRAGTAATATATTAAAGACTTATTTAYTAATTTTTRTTCCATTTTATAACTACCTTGAATTCGAATATTTTAATTATTCAGAATCAAATGCTTATTTATTTACTGATAATAATAATACTCGATTTACAAGTACTCGATTATCAGGKTTATTAGCTCAAAAATCYYTRATATTTTTAGGAGAACGATTAACATTAAATCCTTATCGACATTTAATATTATATATTATTAAAAATCGAATATTATTAGATATTAATATTTCAGATTCAGAAGAGGATTTAATTGAAGATATTCTAGCTAATCACACATCTAAAACAGCTAATTTAATTTATAGCCGAGAAATAAATCTRGGATTTAATAGAGATTCTTCAATTGAAGGTAAATCTTTAGAATTTAATATTAAATTCTTTGAANTATTTKAATTTACCAACTAAMGWWGTAAAGTTCTNAATAATAATAAGAATAAGAATAAGAATAAGAATAAGGATAATACTAAWTCARGTATTAAAAAGCATAAAANGACAAACTTCAAGCTTAGATGTAAGTTATAAAAANGTCTAAATCTAAAGCTCGATCTAATTCTACTTCAAGTTCAGTTATAAGCTCTGAATTAAATATTCCTTTATTAACTAATTCAGTAATATTACCTGAAAGAATAATAAATCGGCGTTTATTAGAGCCTTCAAGCTTAATAAGCTCAAATATCATTGATTTAACTCAAGATAATACACAAAATACGCAAAATACTTTAAATTACAAGTATAATAATAATAAATCCTTGTTAGCTTATTTACAGGATTTTTTTCAGGATTCTACAGCTCAGTTTAAGTCTGTAGAACAAGAATTGGCCTTAGAAGCTATTATTATTAATAAATACCCATTTATTACTTATATTAATGGTACTAGTAGTGGAAAATCTCTGTTATTCTTATTACCAAGCTTTATAAATCAAAATAATCATATTTATTTTGTCTGTAGTCCACGAGTAAGCTTAAAAGAGGATTTATTACGTAGATCTCTTGAATTAGGCTTAAAATCAACCATTTATGATCCTGAAAATATAGAATCTAATTTTATTCAAAATCTAGTTTTTCTTAGCTATGAAGATCTGTTAAATATTAAATTTACCACATATTTAACGAATTTACAAGCTAGTAATAAAGCTTATACTATATATTTGGATGAAGTTCACTTATTATTACTTGAAAAGGAATTCAGGCCTATGTTCAAGTATATAAATACAATTGTTAAATATATAACCCAGATTGTATTTTTAAGTGCTACTTTACCTAATTCTTTATTAGAATTATTAGAGAATTTCTTTAAAATACCTTATAATCAAGTAATTCGAGGTTCAACTACACGAAATAATATTTCTTATAATATTATTGATAAATCTACTTACAATAATAAATCTGAAATCGATATTATCACAGATTTATTAAATACAAAGATTTATCCTAATTTAAAATCAGGAGAGAAGGTAATTATATTTACTTCTACATATAATAGTGTAGATTACTTAAGTAAATACTTAAAAATCCCTGGTTATTATAGTATTAAGGATAAAGATGATAAATCTGATATTCTAAAGGATTTTACAGAGAATTTAAATACTAGAGCTTTAATTGGCACTTCAGCCTTAAAAGTAGGCTTGGATATATCTCATATTCGATTCTCAATTCACTTATACAAGATTAAAGGCTTAATAAGCTTAGATCAAGGAATTGGACGAATTGGAAGAGATGGTAAACCAAGTATTAGTTATATTATTACTAATTCTATGGTTAATAATAAAGCTTTTAAGCCAGAATTATTAAATTTACCTGTAAATACTATCGAAGATTTTCAGAAATTCGATTATAACAAGTTATTAGAGTTTTTAACTACTAAATCTTGTTATAGAACTATTTTAGAAAATTATTTTAATAATAAGACCTTGAATAATTGTACAGAACCATTAATTAAATGTAGTTATTGTCAAAATAATAATTTAATTCTGAAATTAAGCCAAGGTCTTAATTTACAAGAAGAAATTCGAGTTAGCCAGAATTTTCAGGTTATAATTGATAAATTGGAGATCTTCTGTAATTTATACTTATTTTGCTTATTTACCAGAGATCTAGAATCTAGCATTGGTCATAATTTGTATAATTGTCCAGATAAATCGGATTTTTCGGATTTATATGCTTATTTTAAGAAGAACAAGGAATATATTCGTAAAAACCAGCTTTTTCAAGAAGGAAGCTGTTGTTTTCAGTGTTATCTACCTTCTAAGATCTGTAGCAATCGAGATATTCACTTGATTTCGTGTAAATATCAGGATATATTGCTTGAATCTTGTTTATTAGATCGAATTTTAGTTATACACGATAAATTAAGCTTAAAATACTTACAAAAGGTTAACATACAAGTATTAGAAGATGAAGAAGCTTTTTGTCGATTTATAAGTACGAAAATTGCTTATAATAATACAGATAGCATTAAAGCTTTAGAAATATTCATGGAAATTGATTTACATGTCTTAGATAAATTAAATTTAAATATTTAACATGTTTAAATAGAATATTTCGACGAATACATAATATTATATAATAATATGTATATTACTGAAATCAGAAAATTTTTACTTTATCCATTTTGCTCTTTTCTTTTTTTTTTAATTCCTAATCTTCATAGTTATAACTTAATAAGAGATAAATTTTCTTCTTGAATTTTACTTGAAATTTAAATTTTGTATTTAATTATAGTTATCTAATATATAATATTATATAATCAAAAATATATTATTTAAATCAGAAGCATTTACTTTATCTAACTTACATAATATTATCTTACAAAATTTCGATTTTCATGGTTATAATCAAGTATAATATGATTTTCGTAGATTTGAACATGTAAGCCTGATATTTTAGGCATAAAAGCTGATCATTACCCGATTTGGCTAGGGTGAGGCCAAAAACCAGCTAAAGTTGAGGCTAAAAACCAGCAGACTGATAACTTTTGGATTTTACAAGCTACAAACTTTGTAATCGAATACATTTATCACCATCGATCGTACAAATACGAAATCGACATCATGTGAAAGCCGATTTCTGGCTCTACACATGCACATAATCTTTATTAGATTTGGATGCGAATTGATGGTGCAAATTCACTTGGAAGGCTCGAAATCGGCTCGTTTACACTTCGCACTCGAATAGCTCGACCAGTCGACGTCGCACGACCGCGTAAACTGGATCCCGCGATAGGCCAGCCAATTCTCCACCGACGCGACACCAGCCATCCTGCAGCAGCTCCCGTCGCGGTCGAGCTGTCCGTCCTGGCAATCGGGGCCTTCCCAGAGGGCCGGCCGAATCGGGTTTGGCGGGTGAGGCCAAAAACCAGCGCACGGGNCGCCTGAGGCCATACTCCGGCGGATGGGCCGTTAGTTATATATACTAATAAAACTAACAGAGGAGTTTGTTAAAGAATAACATAGATTATTATATAATAAACATATAAGGATAACCTAATGTTATTATCAAATTAATAAGGATTACTTTATTATAAAACTATAATTGGTAATTAAGAAAGTAATTATAAAATGCAAAATCTGTAAAAAGGTTAAAAATCTAAGAAAAAAACTTTAAGGATAATTATACCTTATATAAATACTTAACAATTTATAAGAACTAATCAAATAAGATTTTATTATAAAACTACTAATTTTCACAGATTACATAATGAAAGTTAAGTATAACTTTATCTTTGTAATAACTGAATATTATACTAAGTTTGTAATCTTTGAACTGTTTAAAGAAACTTAAGGAGTNAAAAAAAGTAGTTAATATATTCTTATAAAGAGTAATGTCTCAATGAAGAGTATTAAAACAGATAATCTCTAATAAAGATATAAAATTCATATTCAAGTTTTAGGAAATATTAACAATAAGAATAAGAGTTAAAAGGAAATTGTCAATAGTATAACATCTACAAATTAATAAACAAACAAAATGTTTGAATATATAGTTAAAAGGATATTTAAGATGTTATGTCAATTATGATAAAGACAATTAAGTTGATTACTTGCTAATAGTAGAAATGTTATACAATGATATATTATATGAATCAACTAAAATCACTTTATTCTATATAAATTATAAACAAGAATTAGAAGGGTTTTACATTAGATTAGAATTAAAATCTACAAGTGAATTAGTAGAGATTCATGCAAAACAAATAGAAGAAATGTAAAAGAAAATCAAGAACTTACTTTAATATATTAAGAAAAGAATAAAGAAGTATTATGATTATAGATACTTGATAAAACTAATGTACAAAAAAGAGGATAAAGTTTATCTTCTTAGAAAAAACATTAAAATAACAAGATTAAGTAATAAACTAGACTAGGTAAAAATAAGACTATATAAAATTGAAGAAGTTTATAAACTTTTAATRTATAAATTAAAGTTATTAACAATAATTAAGATATATTTTTATTTTTTATGTTTTATTTCTTGAACTAATACTTGAAAACACTTAAATACTAATGTTAGAAGAAGTTAATCTAGAAAAAGAATATAAAGTTAAGAAGATCATCAATTATAGAATATATTATGAGAAAATTATAAATATTTAGTTAAATGGATAAAATATTTAAAGAGTAAGAATAGATAAGAACTTACTTTTAATCTTATAAGTTATAAGAAGTTATTAAAAGCATATTATCAAACTTATCTTAGAATGGATTTCTAAGTAATAGAATTACAAGGTTGAAAAGGAAGGAGTTGATAATAAAAGAAGAAGCCTTACTTATATAAGCAGAATATAACTTTTTAAAAAGTTTCTCTTACTTTTCTTTCTCTTTTATAATGTTAAGTTTGTTTAAGTATTTTAAGTTATAACAAATTATCTTATTCTTTTATCACTGAAGAAGAGCTTGTTACTTTTGTAAATAAAGGATTTTGGCTATAACTTCTTCTTTTTCTGCTTGTAATCTGTTTATGGATTTTTCTAAGGATTCTTAGTCCTAAGAACATAAAATGTTTTTATCCTAAGAATTGGAAATTATGTTATAAGAACATTTTATGTATATACACTTAGAATATTAAGAGGACTTCAAAAGGTTTATAATGTACTTTTGATTCTCTTTAAAATAATAAGAACAAGGATTTATACTATTGTTAGTATCCTTTATAATTAAGGCAAGATTGACTCTTTCTCTTTTCTTTCTTTTAAGGTCAGAAGGAAGGAAGGGGTAAGGATGTTTAAGTAGTATAATAAAAGGAAAAGAAGGATTAACAAGGAAATAAGATAATTCATAACAACAAGTTAAACATCAAGATGACATTAATGTAAAAAGAGAATAATATTATAAGTTTTACTTAACAAGCTGATTAGTATAAGCTTAAGGCTTAGTACATAGAAGGTGTACATAAAGAACCTAACAATCAGAAGTTATATGATAAAGTCTTAGAATCCTTGGAGGACTTTAAAGAACTCTTAAGACTTTGAAGGATTTAATTATATTTCATTATCTATATAAGTATATTATAAGAACATAAGAGTAGACTTCTTGTATTTAACCTAAATACATTATTAAATCTTACCTTTGACTTAGTTACTTACTTAAGTGTCTTTTATTTTCATAATCCTTGAACATTTACCTTACCCTGGCTATCCAGTGACCTGGATAGCCTAGTTTTGTAACATCAACTTAACCTCAAGTATCTTATTCTATAAATTAATAACAAGTATAAAGAGTATACTCATAAGTATAAAAAGTATAGAAAAGTTCTTAAAGAGTATTGTTATTATATAAATAAACTGTTCTAACTTGTTGACTAGGTAATAGTAAGCAATATTATAATTGTTATTGTTCTTTGGATAACATAATGTAAATATATTAAATATGTTAAGAATATACTTTACTAGGAAATCAAGAAAGAAAAGATGGATAATAATAAGCTAAGTACAGTTAATAAGATCTTGAAAAGTATTAATAATTGCTTTAAAGCTTTAAATAATATTATTTAAGAAATAATAAGTATTTTTTCTTCTTTTCCTTTTAATTAGTATATTGTTAATGTTTTACAATCTCTTTAACAATAACATATCCTTTGACAAAGACATATCTTCTTCAGAGGATACTAAGTTAAGTAAGTTAAAAAAGTCAGATGATAATAATAATAATAATTCTCCTATCTCTTCAGTTCATTATCTTACTTACTCTTATCTTTTAAGAGTATAAAAGGGTAATGTCCTTACTACTTCTTATTATTACCTTGCTTAATTTATTAACAAGCATTCTAAGTTGATAATACTTATCTTAGTCTTAGTCTTTAATATAATACTCTTTGTTAGCCTTGTACTCAGTCCTCCTTTTGCTTTTTTNAAAGTATTATCTCTAGTTTAAAGATAATAAGTTTACAACCTCTCTTGTTTAGCCTAGTAACCTTGTTAATAATAATAGTAATAACAGTAAAGATGATAATAATGATAATAAAGGTAATGAAGGAGATAGTAACCTTTTGTTGAAGAAGAGGAAATATAAGTACAAGAGTATTTATAAACATTACTACTAAGTAAATAACTTTTTACTTTTAAGTACTTTAATCTTAATTCAACCTTTTTCACTTCTTGCCCCTTTTCCTTATAACTTTCTGTTATGTTGATTTTGAGGAGGTTATTTCTTTTATAAGTAGTTGTTCATACTGTTTTTTAATACTCTTCAAACTTCTTTACAGTATTTCATAAGTACTTTAATAATTCTTAGATATCTTCTGTTAATAAGAATCCTTTTTACCTTATAAAGTACTATTAAGTTTTATTCTTCTTGACTTTATAATTTAAGATAACTTTAACCTCTTACTTGTTTTCATTATTAACAACCTCTTCTTCTAAGAACTCTAATGTTATATTAGATTTATAATAATATAATTTAAGAAGAGATATGTAAAAGACTAAGTATACTCTTATTTTAAAGAGTAACTTCAGCTTATACACAAGGTTATTACTTATAACCTGGACTACTTTTAATAGTCTTAGATATTAATCTANCAACTTTTTACTAAGTCTTTATTATTATAAATTCTTCGTGGATACTATCATAAAATTGCTTATCTTAAATGTTATTAACTTTTATTTTTTGTTATAATACTTCTTCTGTACTTTTATAGCTTCTTGCTATTACTTTGTTATTATTTCTTTTTCTTTTTGCAATATTTTTATTCTTTCTTGTATAACAATTACTCTTCCCTTTATAATGTTATTCTTAACGTTAACCTAGATCTCAAGGTTATAACTATACATATTGTAAAAAAGAAGTTATACTAATAGTATTATAAACATTATTATTATATATAAATTCTACAAGAGTCAACTTTAATATTTAATTGTCTTACTTATATAAACAAAATACTTGTAAATAATATTCTAATGTTTAATTTTAAACTTTTATTTGTTTGTTACTTTGGAGGTAAAACGTTGTTAATAAGTGTTTTTACACTTATAAGTAAAAACATAAGAAAGCTTAAAACTTGTTAATAAATTAAGGTCCTTAATCTAAGATTATACTTTTTAAAATACTAAAATCTTTGACAATATACTATAAAAATAGCTTTACTAATTCTAATGTTATAATTGTCTTCTTACAAGGAATGTATTATATTATTTATATATACTTATTGATAATAATTAAACATGAATTGTATATTATGTTACTTTATTTACTTAAAAGTAAATTTATGATGAAGTCCATCAAAATCTTTGTTTATAATTACTTTAAGTAAGATAATGGTATTAATGTTCTATATAATATATATTGCCTTACCTTTATTCTTTGACAAATAGTATAAGTATATCCTTAGCACTTTATATTTCTTCTTAAGCTTAGCCAAAAATACTTTTACTAAATTAATTCTAATGTTTTTAAGATTTTAAAATACTTTGTTATAAGGTTATTATGATTTGTAATCAATATCTTTATCCTTATTATATCATTGTCTAAGATATATATTTTGCCTTAATATCAAAGAAGACTTGTATAGTCTATTCTTTATAATTACTCTTTAACTACTTTTAACTCCTTATGCAAATCTAAGGTTTCTCCTTTAATATTCTGGTTATTATACCTTAAAGTTATAGATTCTTCCTTATAATTTCCCTTATTATGTTATAACTCTTTAACTTTATTTAATCTTTTATTTATATTAATAATTTCTTCTTCAATGTTTTAATTATTATATTTTATAATTATAAACTCTTCTTTATAATCTTGCTTTGACTATGTTATCTTAATATAAGTTTTTTTTAAAACTTTACTCCTTATACCTTCATACAAGGCTTTTATTCTCAAAGGTTAACTTATTCTGAGAACTATTACTTTTATAATATCAAGGTCTCTTCTTAACAGCTTTAATAGTTCTTTTCCTTTAAATCAATTATTAACGTTGTCCTTGAATAAAAGTATCTTTTTGTTGTAAATTGTATATTAAGTTAGTTATTAACTTAATAAAAGAACTATTTGTTATTTTAAGTATACTTATCAAACAAGTATATACTTATAAGATAAGGTGTTTATAATTACTAATCTTAGTAACAAGCTTAAGCTTATGAGTTATATTGCTTATTATAACCTTATAACAATGTCTTGTTAAATTTATAACTACTTGTATGTATATAAGCCTTGGCTAATGACTAAGCTTAAGGTGCTTAGTCTGGAAACTACCCCTTTAAGTGTTATCTCTTTAAGCATTTCTTCTTTTTGTAATATCATCAGCTAATATCTTAATTTTTTGTTAAAATACCTTCTTAACTGTAATGTAAAATATATTTTACATCTTCTTTCTTAATATTAACATTAAATCTCTTATAACTTTATTAGACTTAAGTTTGTAATCTGATTATCTTAATAAACTATTAAAAAGGTTAGTTTTGTTTGTTCTATACTTTATCCTAAAGTCATATTCAGTTAACTTTTGATAACTACTGTTAATGAGGTATAAGCTAAGTAATACTTTTATTATTCTAATACTTGTATTATAATAAGCATCTTTTAGTTAAGAGTATTATATGCTTATTATGTAGGATTTAACTTCTTTAAGTAAAAGGTAATAAGATGTTAGTTCAACTAGTCCTCTTCAGTGATTAACTAATATAAAACAATACTTATAACAAATCTAAATGCATTTGTTTTTAACATTGTAAATAGTCTTAAAGTATAATACATAAAAATAAGCATTATAACAAAAGCCTCTTTAAGCTTGTTGAATACTTGTAATACTAACTTTCTAAGTTTGAATATATTAACTTTTCACTTCTTTTCTATTCCTTTTAAAAGATTTAATAAAGAAGTTATTATTTTTGAATAATGTTTGATAAACTTTTTGTAAAAATTGATAAATCCTAAAAAAACCTAAATATCTTTAAAAGAGATAAGGATTAGTTAGTCTTGAATAGTAATAATTTAACTTTCCTTTATTAATATACTGTTAAGAGATATAATATACTCTAAAAACTCTACTTCTTTAATGTAGAAATTGTACTTAGATATATTTGTATATAAACGATATTACCTCAAGTACTTGAGTACTTGTTGAATATACTTTACATACTCTTTTTTGGTTTTAGAAAAGATTAAAATGTTATCTAAATAAATTATATAAATGACATTTACTAATCTAATTAACACTTCATTAATGTACTATTAGAATGTTGTTAGTGTATTGTATAACTTAAACAATATGATATAATATTTGTAATAACCATATTATATACAAAAANGTTATCTTCTACTTATTACCTTTTTAAATCTGGATTTGATGATAAGTATCCTTTAAATCTAACTTAATATATATTACTACTTTTCTTAATTAGTTTAAGGTTTCTGAAATTAATAACAAAGGTATTTAATCTTTGATAATAACCTTATTAAGACCTTTATAATTAACATAAAGTTAAAGCTTATTATTCTTCTTAAGGACAAATAATATTAATATACTTATTAAATTAGTAGATTGTCAGATTTACCCTTTCTTTAATGAATTGTAAATATACTCTCTTAATATTTTCATTTCCTTTTTTNGTTAATGGATAAACAAGTTTCTATGATAATATTATATTGTTAACAAGCTTAATAATGTAGTATAAGCTATTAATTCTAAGTACCTTAATTACTTCTTCCTTGTTAAACATATTTATAAAGTCTTAATATTATTTTAAGATTATGTCAACTTATTATTGTTTAAAGTTTAACAAGTTGTCGATTTGTATTATCTTAATATGTATATAATCTAATATATATTCAAAGAAGGCTTTGAATAAAAGAATATCTTTCTCTTTTTCTAATAACTTTGTGAATTGCCTTGTAAAGTAAATGATGTAATTCTTAATCTTAAAGTAATACTTTCATTTTCCCTTCTATTATCATATATCTAAGTTTATGTTATTAAGTTATGGATATCCTAGGATAATAATATATTCATTGATAATAGTTGATATAAACTAATGCTTTAGAATACAAGCTTTTTTNATTTGTATCTTTAACCTTAGTTAATATAATATAAGATTTATAAACATAAATGTTTGTCTTATTAATTGTTTAAAATCTTAACTTCTCCTTGTTGTTATTATTTTATTCATACTCTTATACTAAAGCTAAGGAGATTATATTCTACTTTGCTTTGTTGTTAATCAAAACTTACTTTGTTCTCTATCTCCTTTGTTTATCTTAAACCTTGAAAGAAATTATCATATATAGTTGTCTTGATTTCTCTATAATATGATAAACCTTGTTATCTACTCTTATTATTACTTCTTCTAAAGATGTAAAGGTAAAGAGAATCTTAAGTATTTGTTAAAATATTATAAAAAGCCTCTTCCTTTTATTATTCAACAAGGCTAAGGTTATAAGCTTCTCTGGATATTAATGTTTCCTTAGTTTATTATAAGTATGTTTTTATTAAAAGGTTAATTAAAGTTTTAGTTTTAATTATTTAAAGTATAACCTAGTTGACTATAACTGTAATATTAGATTTTGTCATTGTGAGCATTATAACAATCTTTAATATAATGCCTTAACTTCTTACAATTATAATATTTAATTTTATTAGAGTTTTTAAGCTTTATAATATTAACACTAGTTAATAACATTATACATGTTGATTTTGTTTAGTCTTGATATAAGATATTCAAGTTCTACTTAAGTAACTTATTTTGTTATTTCTAGACTGGCCGGACTGTTGCATTAGACTGTGGTCCCGTCTGGACAAGACTGTAAGCTACATGGTCTTGTCCGCAAAAATTTAAGCAAGACCGTGGCTTACAGTCTTGTCTGGACAAGACTGTAAGCCACATAGTTCGGTCTCAAGGTTTTAAGACTGAACCATGAAACAGTCTCCACTTTTGTTGTCAGACCAGACCATAGTCTCATGGTCTGGTCTCAAAATTTTAATCTCAGACCGTAGACCGTATGGTCTAGACTGTGAGACCGTAACGCTAGACCATAACAGTAATATAACCTAAATTGGAAATAAGCTTTACCTGATTAAGGAATATTAGCGTCAGACTGTGGAGACCAGACTGTACGGTCTGACACTAATATTCGGTCCTTACATTTGTTGTCAGACCAGACCGTAGTCTCACGGTCTGGTCTTAAAATTTTAGCTTCAGATTGTAGACCATACAGTCTGGTCTCAAAATTTTGGCTTCAGACCACAGTCTCGAAACGGTCCTCACAAAACCCACGGTCTGGTCCAGTCTGAACCGATCGGCCAGTCTAGTTATTTCTCCTTTAACTTGTTATGTTAAGGTTTTCAAGAGTTTATAATAATATTATTATGTTTGATCTTTTATCCTCAATTTACCTTATTAAGTTGTAAGTACTCTATTAACATAACCATTTTATTACATATTGTTAACAAGACATTATAATTCATAATTTTTACCTTTAACTTAAGTATTATTTTTATTAATAATATATTTTATCTCTTCTTATTACTTATGTTAAGGAATTGTACTTTAAAGTTGTTAAGATACTTTACAAAAGATTAGATTGACTAACTTAGTTATTGTCAAGCTTAATTATACTAATCTTAAACTTTAATCTTTTTATTATCTTTATTTCTTAACAAAGATAATAAGATCTTTTTAAATCCTTCTTATATAATAATACTTGTTAATTTTGCCTTTTNATGCTTATTATTATTTTACCTTTAGAATATTGTTAAGATATAATATAATATAAAAGATCTTAGTATTATCCTTCTTATATAACTTTAAGAATTCAACAAATTCAAATTCACATTTATACATGAAGTTGTTATATTCCTTCATTGTTTTCCTTGTAAATTACTTTAGTAAAAGTATATACTTGTACTTTACACTTTAGATTATAAGTTATTATAATAATAGTTTTAACAATACTTCATTAACATATTGTTATAAGTTTAACCAAACAAGCTAATTAGTGTAGGCCTGAGGCTTGGTACACGGTAGGTGTACACAAAGAACTTAACAATTAGGAGGTCACGTGATTAGGATCATTGGATTAGAGTGATCCAGTGATCCAAGGACTTGGATCAAGGGATCATGGTGATCTAATGATCTTGCTAGATTTCATTATCTATATAAGCACATTGTAAGAACATGAAAGTAGACTTCTCATGTTCAATTTAAATACATTACTAAACCTTACCTTAGACTGAGTCAATTACTTGTGTGTCATACATTTCCGTTGTCCTTGAACATTTACCTTATTCTTGGCTATTCAGTAACCTGGATAATGTAGTTTTATAACATTTTGAACATTACCTATCTTGATAAATCAGGATTTAAAAACAGACACCTTAGTAGATAACAACAATAAACAACAACCTGAAGAAGGTTCTGAAGAAGGTTCTGAAGAAGAATTTGAAGAGGGATCTGAGGAAGTATCTGAGGAAAGTTTGGAAGATAACTTTGAAAAAGACCAAGGTAAGAACCAGATTATCAAGAAAGCTAACATCTAGGAAGGAATGTTAGAGGAAGTTGTTATACTACCAAAGTAACTTATTAGGTTAATAAAAGGATTAACTGTTGAAGAATCATCAAGAGCTTCAAGGAAGAAGCTAGTACCTCCATTACTTAAACCTGACTTGGAACTAGTCTAAGTACTAAGAGCTCCAAGCTTAGACCTTGATCTAGACTCTGAATCAAAGAACAACGTTGAGCAAGCTTTAATGGTAATTTTTAAAGAAGTCAAAATTACTAGACTAGATCTGTTCTATAAGGATAGAAAGAAGCTGAAAGCTTATCTTGCTCAGATAGGAACTTATTTGGTGTTAAACGATTATTTATTGCTTGGAGATACATACAAGGTTTTGTAAGTATCTACATACTTAAGAAGAGTAGTTAAAACTTGGTTTTAACTCTTTAAGGATGAATAGTTTGTTATAAACGAAGGAATAATAAACCAAGGAGTAAGAAATATCCTTAGAAGCTAGGAAAATTATACAAGAGAACTTAAATGCTTGTATAAGGATGTTAACAAAAAAANGGAATGCTAAAAGACAATTAGCTTACCTTAAACAAACTAAAACCCTTAGTAAGTATATAATGCTCTATTACTAGTATGCAATATTAGTCAACTGAGGAGAAGAGATATATATACACTAGTATAAGACTAAATTAAAGGATTTTATTAAAGAAGAATTATACTAACAACTTATAATCATTACATTTAACACTTTTTATTAACTTGTCAATCAAGATTAAGAATRAGCAATATAAGATGATCTTGGACAAAAAAAGGAGGATTTTACTTTAACTGTAAAAAGATTAACAACAAGAAGGATTATGAAGACTTTATAGAGTTAAATGCTATGAAGAAAGGAAAAACTGTTAAAGAAAAAGGAAAGAAACACTTTAGAGGGAAAAGCAAAAAAGGAAATTCCTTTAGAATCTCTCTTGAAGAACTTGATAACAAAAGAAAAAACAAATTATATTTTAAGTGTAGACTTTCTAAGTATATAATAAATACTTATAAGAAAGATATTAAGTTAAGCTTGTTAGTTAAAGTTGGAGTCATAAGAATTTTAAGAATTATAGATATCTCATCAGAGTCTTCAGAAGAGGAAAGCTCAAACAAGGAAGGGAATTCCTTAAAAGAAGAAGAAGAACAACAAGACTTGGTAATTATACTAGAACTTACTGTTAAAACTAATGTGGATAAGATGATAATGGCAAGAATCCTAGAAACAGGTTTTGTATTAATAAGAAGGACTTAGTGTATAAAACACCCTTGAAATCAAGGGAAGGCTGTTAGCCTAAATAGATGGAGGTCTATGCTAAGAGTCAGTAGAATCTAGATGATTATGCTAGTAGAATTTGAGGTTATACTAACAGAGTAATATCTTGTTTTTGAAGAATTATTAATCTTGAAATATTATCTCATGATTAGTATAAGAAGACTAAGAGGATAGAAAATCCTAAACAAGAGTTAACTTTATAGAACTATATAGTGAGAAGAAGTAATTGTCAAGAAATAAGAACTCAATCTTGAGGATTTTACTTTAGTTTATAAGATTAACTTATAAAGTATTATTATAAAGAAAGGATCATGTGAAATCCTCTTATTAGTAGAAAGAACTCAGATTTAGAATGATTTTGACCAAATGCTTAAGGACATTTGGATAGTGATAAAAGAGGGATTAAACTATGTTATATAAGAGCAATATAATGTTTAACATAAAGGACTTCTGATAATAACTTTCTAGCAAGACTGTTTAAAAGCAAAAANCATAGTACAGAGAAATCTAAGGTCTAGGGAAATCAGTAGAGTAATTACCTTAAGCTAAATAATATCATGCTTAATAAGAGTAAAAGGAATTAGTAAAGATTGTTATCAAATAAGTTAATTAGGATGTAGAAGTTCTACTTATGATTAATGAATTAGAAGAAGATTTACTACCTTTGGAAATACTCATTGTATTATCAAGAGAAGATGAGTTAATACAAGGGATTAATCAATAGTTTAACCAAGAAGTAATAGTATATCCTTTGAATTCTGCAAGAAGAATTCTTGTAGAAAGTAACATCTTTATCACTAAGATAAGAGAATGTTTAAGGAATGAAATGGTAGAATGAGTACAAGACATACACATGTTTATAAATGACAGAAATTTAGATAGACCAAGACTAAGAAGTCTTAACAAAAGACAAGTAGTATTATTTGAAGAACTTCAAGAAAATACTGAAGATCTGAAAATCAAAGACAACATATTAGTTGATAATACTAGAAATGTAAATCTTTATTCTATGAATAATAAAAGTTCATTATATATAAACATAAAACTATGTAAAAAGCTAGTAAGGGCCTTGATTGATTTAAGAGTCAAAAGGAATTTCATCAATGAACAAGTTATGAAATAACTTAGACTTAGTACAAAAGTCAAGGATAATAATTACTTGATATTATTAGTAAATAGTATTAAGGTTCAAAAGTATATTAATGTTCAAACTTAGAACTTAGATATAAAGTATAATAAAAGCTATTAAGAAAGGATATCTTTTGATGTTATAAAGTTAGGAATATACTAAGTTATATTAAGGATTGAATAAATGAAGAAGCATAATTTAATAATTGATTAGAGAACAAGTATAATTACTTTCTTAGAAGAAACTATGTTTTTAGAAGTTATTTATGTTGATGAAACTATAAAATATATTCTTGAAGAATATTATGAATAGTTAGAGTTATTCATAGAAAGACCTGATGATTTAGCCTTACTAGAGTACAAACTATAAGATTATAAGATAAAGCTTAAAGAGGGGTTCAGACTAGCATATAGACTAATCTATTGAATAACTCTTACTGAGAATAAGGTAACAAAGAAGTAGTTGCTCAAGAAAATGGTGTTTAAAGGTTTGTACAAAGAAGGTTATAATGAAGCTAGAGCATTATTGTATTATGTAAAGAAGGGGGACAATCTATTAGGACAACCTTATGATAATTACAAACACTTGAACAGTAGGACTAAGAAAGACTAATACCCCTTATCATTAATAGATTTAATAATAGACAAGTTGAAGGAAGTTGTTATATTCATTAAGCTAGACTTATAGTCAACATTTAATCTAGTTAAGATTAAGAGAAGTAATGAATAGAAAATAGCCATTTAAACAAAATATAGATTATTTAAGCTATTGATTATGACATTTAGTATGACTAATGCCTTAATAACATAATAAAGAATGATAGACTAGATATTAGAAAAATATTTGGAGAAATTCATGATAGTATATCTTAATAATATAATTATTTACTCAAAGGGTATTGAAGAACATAAGGAGTATATTAAGCTTGTTCTAGAAGTGTTATAAGAGGCAGGATTATGTTGTAAACTAGTAAAATGTAAATTTCATAAAGAATAAGTTTAGTTCTTAGGACATTGTATTTTTAGAGAAAGGATAAAGACCCTTAATAACAAAATTTAGTTGATTAAGGAATAAGAATTGCTTAAGATTGTTAAGTAATTATAAAGTTTCTTAAGGTTGGTTAATTATTATTGAAGATTTGTAAAAGATTATTCTAAAATCTTCATATCATTAATTGAACTTATGAAGAAGGATCAAGCTTATCAATGGAATGATATGGTAAAGGAAGTATTCCAAAGCATTAAGGATGCCTTTATGAAAGGAGGTTTCTTGAGAATCTTTGATTTAGAGAAAGGAATAAGAATTGAAATTGATACCTTTGATATGGTATTAAGAGTTATGTTATTATAATCATAGTAGATTAGTAAATAATATTATTAAGTATTATTAGCATTTTGGTTAAGAAAACTAAACATTGTAAAAAGAAATTATCAGACATTGAATAAGGAAATGTTAATTATCATAAAAGCTTTAAAGTACTAAAGAGTATATATTGTTGGATTTAATAAAATAATTAATATACTTTTAGATTATCATAATCTTTAATATTTTATGATTACCAAGTAATTGAATGTTAAGCAAGTATAATAAGCAAAGAAGTTATCTGAGTATGATTTTAAGATTACTTATGTTAAAGGTGAAGACAATAAAAGAGTAGATACTTTAAGCTGGAAACTAAAGTACTTAACTAAAGAAAAGGAGGAAAGTGAACTTATATTAAAANGAAGGACAAAAATYWAATTCTTAGTATWWMTTGATATGTTCTTAATCTTATAACATTAAAGGATATTCTTTCTTAATAGTTATTATTAATCTTTATGTTTAGTTTATAAGTTTGGTTATTAACTGTTCTTTTAATTATATTATTATTTGTTAACAATATTAAATAATTGTCTTTCTTGACTTTTATATTAAGTTTAAGTTGTTTTACAACTTGTTTATTAATGAAGTTTCTTTTAACTCTTGAATTAATTAAAGTCTTTATTAGCNTTTTTATACAATTTTATATTTATGTATAATGAACTTTTATTATTTATAAAATAGAAATTAATGTTTTTAATATTGTTGATTAATATATTATCTTTGATTTCTAGATCTTCAACATTTTCTTAGAGTTCTTTAAACAATGTTATTTACTTCTTTATAAGATTTCTTAGCCTTAGTCTATTTAAGTTTTTATTGTTTATGAATGTATATACATCTTGTACTTATTCTGTTATTTCATTTTTAAGGTGTTTCTTTATTTCAGTGATAAAGATATTACTTTCCTTAAGAATTCTTTTTGTAGAATTTAAAGGGTATATTATTACTTCTTAGTTAAATTGTTAATTGATTCTTTGTTTTAATTTGTCTTCTCTTAGTAATATAATAAGTAATTCTAAAGGTAATAAATCTTCTTTAAGTTTATTAATTATAAGTAATACTTTTATGTCTTAATTAGCTTGTTTAATAACAATCTTTATTAGTTCTTTTTATTCTTGTTGAGTATAATACTATTTAACTTTAAATAATTGTTTTACTGATTTTCTTAAGCTTTAGATTTCTTTATACTGTGTTTTTACCTTTGTTTAATCTTGTTNAAAAAGTCATTATTAAATAGCCTTATTGTAAGTTATATTACTTTTATATAATATAACTTAATCTTTCTTCTATTATTATTTAAACATTCTTAAGCATTTAGTCAAAATCATCTTGGATTTAAGTTCTTTTTACTAGTAAGAAGAGTTTATATATTCTCCTTTTTATGACTATACTCTGGAGATTAGTCTTATAGACTAGAGTAAGATCTTTAAGGTTGAGTTCTTATTCTTCAACAATTACTTTCTCTTATTATACAATTTTATAGTATTAGCTTTTATTTAAGATTTCTTATCCTTTTAATCTTTTTATGTTAATCATTAGATAATATCTTAAGATTAATACTTCCTTAGAAATAAGATATTATTCTGTTAGTACAACTTTAAAGTTTATTAGTATAATTATCTAAATTCTACTAACTCTTAGAATTAATCTTCATTTGTTCTAACTTTTAACTTAATTATTATCTTAAAGGTATTTGTCGGTACACCCAATTAAGGGCTCAACACAAAGTACGGCATGTAATTCCTTTACATGATATACCTGTTGTGTTGATGATTGTTCTTTAGGTAGGAGGTGCATATGTAAAACGTATGCAACCCCCTGATTACCTAATCCACGCTAACACTAATTACACATGACTAACACATGATTATTAGAACCAACACTGGAATCACTCTAGAAGTGGCTAACTACTGTACATATCACAAAGTACTCAAAACACTCAAAAACACTATAATCTCCCAGTCGTATGCTAGTTGCCTATTTGGGAATAGCTTGTTCCCTATACTCCTAAGGTTTGCAATCGTTACTGGCAACTCTGTCCTGTTGTATCACCCTTTTGATTGAGCATTGGCTGTATACCTCTAGCAGTAGGCTTCCTGACTGTACAATCCTCCAGCTGTAGGCCTCTTGACTGTACGGCCTCCAGCTGTAGGACTGGTTCTGTAAGCCCCTGGCTACAGTCTTCTCACTGTATGGCCCTCCAGCTGTAGGTGTACGGCCTCCAGCTGTAGGGCTGTTTCCATAGATCCCTGGCTACAGTTCTCCTAACTGTAYGACCCTCCAACTGTAGGTGTACGGCCTACAGTTGTAGGGTTGCTTGTGCGGATCCCTAGCAACAGTTCTTCTGATTGTATGGCCCTCCAGCTGTAGGTGTACGGCCTCCAGCTGTAGGGCTCCTTGKGTAGRCCATTGGCTACAATCCCCTGGCTACAAAACCTCCTAGTTATACAGCTCTATTAGTTGTAGAGCTTCCAGCTGTAGGCCTCCTGACAGTTCGGCCTCCAACTGTAAGCTCCCTGGCTGTACAACTCCTTGGCTACAAGTCTCCAGCTGTAGGCTTCCTGATTCCCTGGCTGTRGGCCCTTTTGACTCCCTGGCTGTAGGCCTCCTAGCTTCCTAGCTGTACAACCTTCTAGTTCTCTGGTTATATAGCTCTACAATTCACTTGTATATTTGTAGAAGGATTCGTARGCTYGTAATGAAGTRGTAGTTGTYRATATTRGATTCAGAAGTAGTTRAATTGAAGTRATATARGAAATCGAAGGTTCGAAAGTCTTGACRTGNTTTTCCTRGCTTGTGAAGAGAAATATAAAGAATGTARGARCTTYACAGATGRCTYYATGRGACTGGCAAAGGTTTCYGYRCATTTGTARYRCCCTCCTTCTTARGGAGGCCTRGAAGGGTTTYGTCTTCYTGYRAGAATRAAAGGGAAAGGTCRAATTGAAAGTATAWAAGCTTCRCARAGTACTTYATARGTTGAAAGGGTTTGAAGGCTGACCATATAACATTATAAGAAGATTATCAAATGTCTTACTGAACTAGCTATAACTTGACAAGAAATAGTATATTCTCTTTGACTGAATTGAATTTAACTTTTACAAGGGGACCACCGAATATCCTATCAAGCAAAGTTATAATCTCTTCAAAATTCAACTTTCAAAAGGGGACTACCGAATGTCCTACCAAATAAGGCCTAATTCCTGTCTTTAAGATATAATATCTTCTCCTTTCAACTAGAGAGCATTTCATTTTAACAAAGGGACCACTGAATGTCCTACCAAGTAATTTGAAGGTTCTCAAGATTCAAACTCCATAAGGAGACTACTGAATGTCCTACCAAATGTGTTATCATCTCCTGATTTGCAGTATTACTGATTAGTGTTAGTATACTTAATTAAGGGCTCAACACAAAGTATAGTATATAATTCCTTTACATGATATACTTATTATGTTGATGATGATTGTTAGGTAAGAAGTGTATACATAGAACATATGCAACCCCTTAATTACTTAATCCATGCTAACGCTAATTGCATGTGACTAATACGTGATTATTAAAACCAACAATTACAAATAATTATAGAAGAACAATTATCTGATTATACTAATAATATTTTAAATTCAAATATTAATAATTCTTTTAAACCAAAAGGATTAATTAATAAAATTAGACATTTAGTTACATTAATTAAATATACAACAGAAAATAAAAAANTTATTTTCTAAAGGAATTGAGAAATATAAAAAAGAAGGAATTATTCCTTTAAATTATAATATTCAACAAATTCCTTTAGATAATGTAACTAGATGGAATTCAACTTATAATATGATTAAAAACATATAAACCTTATTTTTTTAGTATAATTTTAAATCTTAGATTTAAATTATTACATTTTAAAGAAAAAGGTTTATTATTTTTTTATCCTTCAATTTCAAGAGATATTGTAGAACTTTTTAAATTAAAATATTTACAATTAAAATATTCAAATTTAAATAATTCTAATATATCTTTTAATGAATTAAATGATAATTCAAATACTTATGATATTGATTCATCAAAAGAATCTGATTCTGATAATGAATTATTTATTCAATCTCATAATATTCAAGAAAAATATATAATTTATTTTAGAGAAAATATAGAATTATTTAAAATTAATCTATTAAATTACTAGAAAAATAATTTACAAAGATTTTTAATATTAAGTATATTAACTAGAAAATATCTAGTTATTCCAGCTACTTCAGCTTCAGTTGAAAGTATATTTAGTATTAAAAATAATATTATAACAAAATCTTAAAATAAATTAAATCCAAAAACTGTTAAAAAGATAATGTTATTNAAAAAGTTGGAAAATTAAAGATATATCAAAGTTAAATAAAGATAAAGATGAAAATGAGGAATTAGAAGATAATAAAGAATAAAATATATTTAATTATTTAGTTATTATCAAGGCCTTAATATGTTAATCACATGAAGGAAGGAAAAGGATAAGGGTTTAAGTCCTAGCCGCTTCTTAGCTGCTAACTCCTGTCTATAAAGAGGGTGGCTTCCCCTTCTCTTTGACAGGAGTCAAAGATCAATCTTGTAATTTTAGACAAACGCCGAGTTTTAGAGCGAATTTACTCCTAACCAATTGCTATCACACTGCTAGTCTCCTATTATGTCTCGGCCTCCTAGTCTCTCTTCACTCTATATATGGACAACCTTAACAGTTATTAAGTTATTTAATTGTTTAATTATTAGGTTATTAAGTTATTTAGTTATTAAGTTATTAGGTTATTTAAATTTTTGGTCATGTGATTTAATTATTCCTTAGTATTTCTTAATTAATKTAATTAATTTAATTAATTATAATTTAAGTTGTTACTAATTAAGTTAATATTAGTATGAGCTTCAATTAATTTAATTAGTATTAATTAGAGCAAATACTAAATTAATTAATTAATTTCCGAACCCTGCTTTTACATCACAAATCGATCGTTAACCCATTACAAGCATACCGAACAAACGTCTGTGTGATTCAGGTTATATAGAAATTAAAAACATTAATTCAAAGTATAACCAACAGATTTAATTAAGAGTTGAACTCATAGCATTTTATAAGTACTTGATTCTTTTTTAACATTTCTCAATTATATTTATAACAAGACTTGTAAAAGAGTGTAACTTTAATATACGCTAAATTGTATAGCAATTCTTTGTAGACTTATAGCTATGAGCAAAATCATTATCTTCTATGAATAATTGCTTAGTTAAAAGGCGTAAAGGTAGGTTACAACTTAAAAATAAAAATAAGTGGTGAAAGTCGTTAAGTAGCTTGAATCATACAGGATGCACTAATATCCGATAGGTCTTCACCTTGCTCTTGTCAGGTCATGATAGAAGGTAGTCTCGTGGCTTATTCATCAAAAGGATTCTAACTTATCTTGAGTCTTTCTAGTTAGTATCTGAGAACTGTTAATGCATTTAAATTATTAACTTTATCGTTTCGAATATGACAGTTATAGCAACACCTTNAAAAAAGTGAGAAATTGTGCTAGTAACAATTATAATGATGGTGATTGTAAAAAGTAGCAATTATAGTAATTGTAGTATACAATAGTTATAATGTTATAATATAATTGTCATCATGATAGATGATGTAAGTGGAAGTAGTCTGCATAAAATCCAGGATAGCCGATTTCAAGTAGATTTGCCTTAACGTTGAAGTTGATCTAATCAGTCTTGAATTACTTTATAAGTGTCAAGTAGATTTATTCAGGGAGTTTATCTGGAAAGATGTTACTAAGCTAAATGTAAAGTTTCCTTAATAAAGACTCCAGTACAAGTTAATCTTAACTTTAACAAATATATTATTGTAAAACAATAATTACAGAAGTTATCAACTTTAGACTTACATTAGAATATACATCTGTTTTAACATCTCATATAATCTAAGGATACAACAGTTCCATTGTCAAGAAGCTTGGCAGTGTCTTTAGTATAACTATCATGAATTATCCTTGCCTCTCTTATCTTGCCTAATCCTACATTGGCCACTTGCCTTTTTTATCGATTGTCGATTGTCCATTATCACAGATAAACAAGAAGTATTGTATATGTTAAGATAATACTACATTATATTACATTACCATTCTAAGAAAGTTAAGTAAACGTTTTGAAGATTGTGTATAGCTTATTTAATCTTGGTTGAAAGTNAAAAAGTCTGTAATAACTAGTAGGTTACATTATCCTACTACTAGGGTTTCATGAGCTTAATTAATTCTTTTAAGCTTTACATCCCTTTCTGCATGTATATACCTCCTTTACAATCAAACAAAAGCTTGATCTTTCATTTTCTAACCTGTTTATCTTATTTACTTGTTAATAGTATAGCACTTGTGAAAATACATTAATAATGTTCTTAACATCATATTCTCGTTGTCTTTAATTGTAATTTGTTTTTTAGAATCAGGTAAAATGAAATTCTACAACACATCTCATCTCAACCTTACAAGGGTAATTATAGCATAAGATGCTAGGTAGCTAATGGAGATGTAGAGTAGGCAACAGTATTGTAAAGGCATGACCTTAACCTTAAGAACGTTATATCTTATTAGTTAACTTTTCTTGATACTGTATAGTAGTTTTTGTCTAAAGTTCTTTATTAAGAACTGTCTTTAGCTTTTATTACTGTTACTACCTTTAGTAAGAGATTTAAAAGGCCTTATTAGTGACTTTCACATTATAAGACTACTACTTACTTTGTATGACTATGTAATGTCTCCTTTTATATATGCAAGTGTATTATAATTAAAGTTGTTCAAGGCTTGATTGAGATAAAACTTCTTAAATACCTTTTAAGCTTAAGTAGTGTTTATAGTTTTATTCTTAAAGAAGTATAAGTATATATTATAATATTCTCTTTTTGTTAGTTCTTTTTTCCTTCTTTATTAAGAGTATATTTGCTAGTATTATATTCTTTCAAGTCCTTGACAGATTATACTTCTTCTTTTAGCTAATTATACTTTTCTTGTACATACTTATATATTTACTATTAATCTTTATTAATATACATTTCCTTATTTTACCTATTAGCTTTAACCTTATAGTTAATACAGTATTAACAATGTTATATACTCTTTTCTCATGTCAATTGCCTAACAGTCAAAACGTTGTTTACTAAGGTTAGAATAGTAAGAGGACAGTTGAGAATAATGATCTTTTTACTTATTATACTCTTACTTTAAGTATTAATATCTTTGTTTTAACTTTCTTGTACAAGTTTAGTCATGATAACAAAATCCTATTAAGTACAATTGGGTAGGTGTACTTCATTAACACTTTAAGCAAAGGTTAAAATTATAAAACTTTAACTTAAACTATTACTATATACTAAACCGTTAGTATAAAGATTATTCTGTTAGTTAATAATGCATTTAGAGTATATTCTTTATCATTATAAGCTAAGGCCAAAACAATCAGCCAGTATATATAAGAATCTTACAAGAACTTAAATAATATTATTGTATAATAGCTTTTCGAAGATAACTTCGTTAATAGTTTTAACTTTAATATTAAGGTCAACAAAGGCAGTTAATACTATTCTTACATAATCTTTATAATACATTTTAACTTTGCCTTTAACCTTAACAACATTTATTACATTACTAATATACTTTAATGTTTTATCTTAAAGCTTAACATAAGAATAATCATAAGCAATATTATGTTTAACTATTTCTAGGTTCAGTTTTACAACAATAACAATTATACTTACTTTTGCACTCTTAGTTTTAATAGTAACATACCTTTTAATTATGATCAGTAGATGTTTACTATTATTAACATCTTATCTGTCAATGCTAAGATCTTTATCGATGTACTTACTACTCTACTAACTGTTAATAGTATTTTAAGTAGTAAAATATACTATATCATATTAGATTAGCTTATAACATTCGTTGATGAATATAAGAGCAATCCTTTATTTAAGGATATAATAATGTAAAATGCTAGCTTCTTTAATATAAACGTTAATAATAGTTGTACTTATACTTAAGAAGCTTATAACATCCTGTTAACTAGTTCTACTTGCTCAAGCACAAAGCCAAGTAAGCTTATAACAACTTTTACAACTATAAAGCTAACTTTTACATATACTACTATACATATTTCGTTTACTTCGACAATACTATCAATAAGTACTCTGACAAAAACAGTTCTTCAATAAGGCTAAGTTAGTACTTTCTCAAGAAAATAGCTTATCTTTCTCTTTTAGCACATCTCTAATATGAGAAATTCAACTTTCTAACATTTTACAGTGTAATAGTGAAGGTTACACAGGCTTAACAGTATGCTAATCTCTGTATTAATGTATTACTACTTCTGTTTGGTAAGCTCAATGTGAATGAAGATCTTCCTTTTAAACACATTTTTATTAAAGATCGTTGACGATCTTTTAGAGGAGAATATAAGAAAATGAATATATTTGAAATGATATTATAAAGTTATACAATTCTATCATTATATGATTATTTTACAATATATAGTCATACAATCAATTTTATATAGAACTAACGTTATTTGAATTCNAAAATTTGAAGATTTTATGAAAATCTTGCTTGTGTTTAACTGACACTAATATAATTCCTGCTGTAATACTCTAAAGCACTCTAATCAACGTTTACTTATCAAGCAGCATGAATAAATCTTAAAAAGGAAAAGTATTCTCGTTAAAGAGTCTAGATATAGTATGGTGAGCTTGGCATAGGTTTGCTGTTTCAATCGTACCCATTTATCCCAGATGAGTAAGTAGATGTGAGGGGTTCGGGCCAACTCCGATGCCACCTTGCTCGAAACTCGGGACAGCGCCGAAGTTCTCGTGAATGAAACTCCAACTGCACATGATGATTCTATTATACTCTGGTTAACATTGGAATTTAATGGAGAAACAAGAGTGCCTGGTTCTCGTGCCCATCGCCTTTGACAAAGATTGACGGTATCATCCTGGTGACCTCTTCCGTCCTACTGTATATGTCGCTTTATAATGTTTAATACGTTGTCTATCCTGCTTCTCAAACATTTTGTGCAAACTCTGAATATTCCACACCAACTACCTTTGTAGTATCAATCGCAGCATCATTCTCGTCTCTTAGCTTTATCTGGTTCTGCAACCGAGTCTCCAGCGCCGCGATGGAATCCTTATTAACAGAGTCCCTCACAACCGCCATCAACGACGGCCGTTTACCATCTCGGTCAGCAAACAGCAAGTCCACTGTTTCTAACGGGCGGCGCATCGTCTCTGGAAAGAAATAGAAGACTATCGGCACCGAAGCAAAGTTGATTACCGCAAAGACAATGTAGGATTTATAGTAGATACTTGAGATCATAGGCGGCGTGATTTCTACTACTAAGAATGTGAAGAGCCATTGTGACACGACGGCAAGTGCACCGCCGCGCAGTCTCAGCTTGAGAGGAAGCAGTTCGCTAGGGTAAACCCACATGTTGGACTGCCATCCAAGGGTGAAGAAGGTTTGGAAAAGGTAAAGAACAACGATTGCAGCGTAGCCTAAACCCTTTGTCCCAATGCCAACAAAGATGGCACAGAGTGCCATGCAGGTGCCCATGCCTACGGAGCCAAACATAAAGAGCTTTCGACGGCCAACATGATCAACGGCCCACCATGCAGTTAGGCTACTCAAGAAATACCAGGCCTGAAGGCCTCCTGAGACAATGAGAGCCTGATGGCGATCCAGTCCAACTGAATTCTGAAAGATATAAGGGCCCAACGACGACATGACATTGACGCCTGAGAGCTGCTGGAAAAAGTTGGCCAGGAATCCAATCAGCACGCGGGCATTTCCACTGATGCCGTTGTCTCGAAATACGTCACTCCAGGATCCAGCTTCCTGAGCCTCGACCGCGATGGCGTATTGGATTTCTTTCATTTCAAAAACCACTTCTGGTGATTCTGTGAAGCCGCCTCGTAATGCCGCGAGGGCGAACAAGGCACGATCGACCTCATCGGCCGCGCAGAGATAGCGCGGTGATTCTGGGAGAAATGGGAGCAGAATGGCGACGATGATGACAAAGACCACCTGGAATGCGCAGGGCAACCTCCACGATATTGAGCCAGTGTATGACGCCATGCCGTAATCGAGCCAGTTAGAAATAATCAACCCCATAATCAGGTTAGACAATTGCATTGCCATCATTCGGCCTCGGGACTTGGGCGTCGCGCACTCAACCAGCCAGATAGGGATTACGGTTGTCATGATGCCAAGGCCAAAGCCAGCAACCAGCCGACCAACAAGGAATTGTGCTAGTCCGAAGGAGGCGGCTTGGAGTATAGCTCCTATGGCTACGATAACAGCGCCGCCGAGGTTGCTGGTTTTGCGGCCATACCTATCACCCAGAAGGAATTGGGAGAGTGCTCCAAATAGCGCCCCGACTTCGTATGAGGAGATGAGGAATGCAAGAAGTGACGAATTTGGGTTTCCAAAGACGTCGAGGAATTCAGATGAGGTGCTAAGGCCACCCATGAAGCCAAGATCGTAGCCAAAGAGGAGAAACCCAATCGAACAGCAGAATGTCACTGCGTAGACAAGGTTTTGGCCTCTAAGACCAAGGAAAGCAGGCGAATCAGGCATTGTACGCAATAAAGTACCTGCATGTACACATAAAACTTAAATAAGTTGAGTGGCGAGTAGACTGGAACAATATTTTTGTGGAATGTTCTAATGCTATTATTATAAAGATTAATATGGAAACCTCGAGAGGGGAACGGCAAACCCCAGGTAATTTCCCCGACATTCATATCGCCTTAAACTCCGTAAATGCATAGAAAATGCTCCTATGAAGTCTAGCCATCCTGCAGATCATACCCATGTTGTATCCAGCCCTGCATATAAGCATGAAGGCGCTCGGGGTTATCTCCGAGTTCTCTTTATCCGATCCGAAGTCAATCACTTAGAGTTAAAAGTTGAGGAAGAGCCGGCCATAGCCTGAGTTATAAACATAAATCGTAAAGATGATTAGCTTGTACCATGCAATCTGAGGAATATATACTTATTCAAAATAGCAACAACCAGACAGGCAGACGAAAAGGAATAAAATATCAAAACCCCCAACACTCGTTCATTTCATCCTGAATTATGTATTAAAAAGAGAACCCTTAAGACATTTTTTTAAAGGAAAATGATTAGGTGATTCATGTATTGTTATCACGAGTAACTTGTCGTTGATAACTATTATTATCAGCTCACTAGCTAAAAGAACTAAAAAACACTGTGCAGTGCCTATATGGAGGATCTGGACTCTAATCGAAAGATGATATCTACATTTCAGGTAATCTTGCTTATCCCCAGTTGCCATGAATAGGAGAAAGATATGTGGGCTGAGCTTCCTGTGGATGAGTATTATGTTATCCAGGATAACTTCTTATATCACGCGAAACCTCAATCTTTCCGTACAAAATAAAACTATCTATTATCTTGTCGAAGAAGTTTCGTGATTCCGCTTGATATCGACACTATTTTAAATTGCGCCTCGATTCCACCATCAAACCAATATTCCTCCTCCCCATACATAAAGTTATTCCACTTCCACCCCCGCTTCTGCATTCCACTCCGAGTCGAGCTAACTTCTTGCGGTTGACCAGAACTCCCTGATACTAACTACTCAAGAATCTGAATAACAAAGAGGGTAGTTGTACTCGATTCTTGCCTTCAAGATATGAAACAATGTAAATCTCTTCTTTAAGGGCCATTACGACAGCTAGGGAAAACAGGCCCAACATCTTAAGAGAAATTGTTGTTGGCGTCGTCACCAGTATTCGAACTAGATGGATGTACCAAGTTATTTGACAAGAATTGATATTTGTTCTCTTAACATAGTACTCACCCTACACTAAGTATCAACCGTCCCGTCTCTCCTTGTCACGGACGACAAGCTCATCGGACGACTATTGCACGTGGAAGAAATCCAGATGTTCCCCTACTGCGAAATGAGGAATAGACACGTGGGAGCATGATACTTAGCTATGGCCACTTCCCTGACAACCTATATCCGCTAGTGAGATTACTATTGGCATTTGAAATCCGGGGGGGGGAGACAAATTTCAATATCTGTTGGTCTGAGTTCCATGATCTCCACTACCAATCTAATTGGTCTTTTAATCTGTTTCCAATTAGTAAGGCTCAGGGGGTTAATCGGGTGGGCTGCAGTTGGTCTCAAATTTGTTCAGCGGATGCGGCTTTTAACTTAAATCAGTTCAAATTGTTTTATCTCTTAATTCAACATATTTCAAACGTTTATTATAACATTTTCAATTAAAAACTTTATAATAAAAATTATTGTTTACATAAATATCTTCAGAATCTGAGATAAGGGAGTGGAAAATGATGTTGGTTTTAAATAAGACATCGACGAAACCAAACTATAGAAATCTTTCCCTTGAATATTCCACGGACATGCCCCGAGAAGGAACTGTAAATCTCATCATTCTTAAACAGGCTTGTGTTATCATCACATCTTCTTCGGACCGAACAGCTACACGTGGATAGACGGGACTCTCTTCAAGTTTGAAATTTCCAAGCATTTGATATCATCCAATTCTAGTGTCATTATGTTGTGGAGCTTACAGCAAACCGGAATACGACTAACTGGAGGATAGTGATTTCCTCAGAGGTATTAGCCTTGCGGTGGCATACTTGGTGGGAGAGGTGCAGGACGCAGCAACAGGAGCATCAAATGATTCAGCGCGCGACAGAATTATACCTGCCGATATTAGGATTACTGTTTTTAATGATGAGGAGTTGAGACATATGTTTAAGTACTGTAAACTTTATTGGTATGGATCAGACTGAATCCTGTTCAGTGCTGAGGAAATCCGCTTCATTTTCGATCCCGGGAACCTTCAACCCATTTCAACTCAAAATTGATAACAACAAATGAAACAAAGATGAACACGTAGTTAGAATTGACTTACAATTGCTTGATGATAGTAATACAATAGTGAAAACCATAAACACTCTGGCACCGTGTAGGATTGAGGGAACAGATCTTTTAGTTACTCCCGACCCATCTCTTGCTTCTCCACCACTACGCTTTGAACGCTCGGAGCACTTCTCCTATGGTTAATCTGAACTTGTCGTATAGAACTCTGTTTAAGTTTCAGAAACATATTACTGTCACTTCGTCTATAGCCTTCCCTCTCTAATACCGAAGCCGCTAATGAATGGGGCCGACATGGCAACTCATTTTCCAACCACAATGCCGGAGAGATGGGAGAAATTTGTGCATCCTCCTTCTCAGACCCACTAGATGAATGTTCCTTAAAGAGCATATTGGAGTAGTAGATTTTGGCCCAACTTGGTACGGACTTAGCGAACCGGGCTTTGCTGCTTGCAGAGGTTGTTGTCATCTGACTGTTCCTATTATTCCATGGGGCAGTTGAAATGGCCACCGCTGGTGGAGGAGGGGGAGTATTTCCACTTCCGCTTCCACTACCACTGCCACTGCCACTACCACTACCCCCAGCGATGCCTCCAGCACTGGACTGAGCTGCTACGCTTGAGCCAGCACCGACCACAGCAGAAGATGCGTTATCTGGAAGGGCGGGGACTGTAGTGGGAGCGCTGGGGTCTGGAATGTTTGGATCAGAAGAGGAACCAGGAGCTGGTGGTAGTCCTGGTGGTGCCCCAACTACTGGTGGAGGAGGAGGGGGTGGTGACGATGGCGGCCCTGCTGGTGGTCCCGCTGGTGGTCCTGCAGGAGGTGGAGGTGGAGGTGGAGGTGGTAACGATGGTGGTGCCGGAACAGGAGCAGGAGGTGGTGGAGGTGGTGGAGACGGTGGAGGAGGAGAAGGAGGAGAAGGAGGAGACGGAGGAGACGGAGGAGCAGGGGGAGGCGGTGGTGGTGGAGGAGAAGGAGGAGCAGGTGGTGGCGGTGGTGGTGGTGGTGCAGGGGCAGTGGTTGCAATCGGGGCAGATGCTGGAGCTGACACTGGTTNCGCCGGCGGTGGAGATGAAGTCGGTGGTGGTGGTGATGGTGGTGGTGGTGTAGGAGCAGTTGAATAAACGGAGATAATTGTAGTTAGGAATGCCAAGGAAGTGAGCTGTTGCACAAGGCTCAAGGCTGGAGGCGGATCAAAATTGCCAACTGCGAAAGTGCAAGATGCTCATAAAGGATTAATGGCTGTTCTGAGCTTTGAAAGTATTAATATAAATAGATTCAGTGTAAACCTAAGATCTAGTTCAGAGCTTGAGTACTTCGACAAGAAGCTAAGAGTTATGTATCCAGGTTGCTAAGAGATAATACTTTAAAGAATAAAGGTGTTAAAATCTTAGTAGTTTATTAGTGTAGACTTATNAAAAACAATTAATGTTGAATAATTTGTTTTGTTTAAATGCTAATGTAATGTTGAACATAATATTATTAATAATAGAGTATAGACTATTATTAAGTAAACAGGTAAAAGTTAATATTATTAAGAAGATAATATAATTTGACAAAGAAATACTAAGATGATCTTGTCAGTTTGTTATTGTATAATATAATATATTAAAAATGCAAGACTTGTACTTACAATGTTTTTCTATTTACTATTGCATTTACAACAAAAAATAAGATAATGGTTAAAATAATTAGTAAAGTTGTATTTGCTCTTAGTTTGAACGTAAGTTAGTAATATAGTAAAATTACTTATGTATTAATATTATACTTGATGAGCTATTCTCTGTACATTTATATTAACATTGTAATTATATACTACAAGAGTTTAGTCATACATATACATTAAAGAAGTAAAGTATATAATGTAATTATAATTGTAGTAGTAATAATATTGATATTAATCTTAATAAAGCTGGATTTACTTATAAAAGTGTTTAAAAAAGTAAAAGTAGTTAAGGTTTTTAATGCTTCTAGATAAGAAGTATACAGATTATTATACTAAGATAATAGATTATTAAAGTTGTTAAAGAATATTAATATTATTAATGAACTTGTTATTAATATTCTAGTTCTTACAATTACTATTATAATAACATTTACATGTATTAGCTTTTAAAGATTTATTATTAACTTATTATTAAATAATTAAATGTATATTAAAATTATTTTACTTATAAACTACTTACTTTAAGAGTTTAAGCTTATTAATAAAGATAAAAGCAACAATACTTATAAGATTTAATGTTTTGTTAACATTGTTAAGCATTGTGATAAATGAGTAAAGCTTATAATAGAAATATTATAAAGAATATGTTTATAAGAAAAAAGAAGTAAGTAAATAACAAGTTGTATACTTATTTATTCTTTTAGTATTTCTAATTATCTTTTATCNTTTTTTTAATTTATAACTTAACAATTATACTGCTTACTTAAAGTGTTAAAGTATTATTATCACAAATGTTTACTTAAAGTATGATTTGTATAAGCTTTTAATATATAAAGAGACTACTAAACTGTATTTGTTATTCTTTTAATAGCATTGTAAATCTGCTTACAATTCCTAAAGTTGTAAATAATTTAACTAATGATAAATGTAAACAATTTAGATTATTACAGTTATACTGTTTTAGATAATTACTTTAATAGTTAAGCTTACTTTATGTTAATAGATAATTATAAAATTATAAACAAATAATTTTTTAGTCTTGTTATTCAACTATTCTGAAGTTTAGTAAAAAGATTAACTATTACCTATATGTTATAACCTTTCTATTTTGAGGCTTAAAGCTCGGTAACACTAGTTACACAGAGAACTTCTACATAGAAGAAGTTAAGATTACATAATTTAAAATTATATAATAAACCTAAAAGAACTAGAAAGTCTAGAAGATCTGAAGCTTGAAGAACTCTTAACTCTAGAAAGTATAAAAGTCTATATAAGTAGATAGTTTTCCTAGTTAAGATAGAACTTTATACTTAACTTAAATTAAATATCTTGTAAAAAGATCTTCTAATAACTTAACTAGTACTTGTAACTTTACATTTGTATATAAGCTTTTAAACAAATAATATAATATTTATATAAAGTAAATATCCGAATACTTTATTAACAAGTATACAAAGTATGTTATACTTAAAACTTTAGTAAAAAACAAGTTATTATGATGGACATTCTTAATTGCAAATTAGAATAAGCTACTTTAATATTAGAAGAATAGAATATACATAGATAAAACAATTATATGTATAAATATACTCAAAAGAATATGATTATTATATACTTAAGAAGNAAAAACAAAAACTTGATTATATCCAATACATATTCTATTCTAACTATTAATTTGTTATAGTATAAGTTGTTATTAATTATAATTATAAGTTAAAGCTTTATTTTGTTTTATACAAAAGAGAAAGTAAAGGATTTATACAAAAGAAGTATGTTAAACAAATCTTTTAAAAGTTATTAAAAGAAATATTCGAAAATAAGGTAAAGTTAAAGGAAAAGTTCAAAACCTGAAAAGTGTATTAATATGTAGAGGACAATAACTAAGTGTATAGTAAAAAGAATATAGCAAAAAATAAAAAAGTTATGCAATAGAATTCGAATAGAATGCTATATTAGATTAATTGATTGGCCTCCTTAATCGCCTGATTTGAATCCTATCGAAAATATATGGCAAGTCCTTAAGCAATTACTTAGAAATTGAAAGATAGCAAATAAGTGGAAATTAGAGGATCTTAAAGTAATTATATAAGATATATAAGAGAATCAGATCTCAATTGAATAGTATATTAACTACTTTATTGATATTATGCTTGAAAGGATAACAAAGGTCAAGATGCGAAAGGGAAGCTCTTCAGGGTAGTAGTAGTAGTAATTGTAGTAGTAAAATAGGGGTAATAAAATAGCCATAGAAAATTCCTTAATTTGGGTAGCAGAATTCGTTCGCTTGCAGGGGGTGCGTGATTCATTTCTTGCACCCCCTTACGTATCTTCAAAGTGGCGTCGTTGCCTTATATTTAAACAGGTTATATATGTTTACCATTCATTGCTACTGAAGTAAGGCCGTTGAGTGGAAGAATCCTTGAAATTACTTATACTAATTTAGTTTAATAAGCTTAAGCGAATAAGGTCCTAAGGGATACACTTGTAATTTTACTATAAATTATATCAAATTTCACTAATTAGAGTTTTATACTTAATAAGATATAACATAATTAACTGAACTATTAGTTAACTAACTTGCATTATATTATATAATAATCAATACAACATCATCCTCTTCTCTTTTATCATATTCCCTAATGAGCCCTTTAGAATCCTTACGTTGCCCACCTCAACTTTTACAATGTTTAAATTCTAAGTAAGTAGATTCACGAGCCTCTTTTAATCTACACTATAACATTGCAAACATTAGAATAATAGATCACAATCTACGGACCTTCACAATTTAATGATATAAAAGCAGAAGTTAAAACCCTCATTTTAAATAGTTTAAAATCATAATAAAAGAATAGAGTAATGAAGAATGCAACTAGAGTAATGAAGAGTGCGAATAAAAGCAAGAAAGAGTATCAATGAAGTAAGAGATAGTGCGAATAAAGAAAGAAAATGTGTGAATAAAAAAAGGAAAAATGAGAATGAAAGTAAGGAAGAGTGCGAATGAAGCAAAGAAAAGTGCGAATGAGAGCATAGAAGAGTTCAGATAGCGGAGAGGAGAAATAAGACCAAGGTAAGAATTGAAGAAACATGGTGAAGTGTAGAAAAATTCAGATTCCGTTATAACTATTAACGCTAGCCAGTTAATGAGAATACCGTAAATCATACCGGTATATAATGTTAGTTAGGACATTGTATGGCCAAGGAGCTTATTTGTATCAGGATATGACAGCAGGATAGGATATGATTGTTATATTCGCCTTGATCTTATGACCAACAGCGTTCCAGCTAACTGGAAAGTTGTGCCATGGCATCAGCTTGGACGCATAACTGATGAGAAGTTGATGTTGCCTATACTGAGTGAATACAGGAGGGGACTGAGTTGCTGCAATAACATCCGTCTTTACCATTTCCGACTTCGTAGATGAGGTAAAGTTATGGTTAGTTGACGATTCTTCTTGGGGCGCTTTGCTGGTGATATCAACTTCTCGTTCTCCGACGCTACGGTAGAAAAGACTCTCTTCAAGAAAGAAAAAGAAGACGATCAAGATCAGTCCGCAGAATATGGCACCCCATCGCATAATCCAACGCCAGTTTTCCATGCCGGTTGCCATGTACCGTTGCCAAATGGAGTCAATGGCTGAGCCAAGTGAACCCATTGCAATGTAAAGGGACACCATGGCACCTTATTAATGAGCAAAGCTGACATCTGTAATCTAAGCAATGAGAGGTTAATATTAGAAAGTCTTGGCTCTGGAATTTGACGACTTACCGATATCTCAACGAGAACATCGAAGGGAGCAGCTCCAAAACGACAAGGATACACGAGCCACTATACTGGTCGAAGCTTGTTATAAACATCTGCAAGATTTGGGATAAGAGAAGTACGATCATGATGGCAAGATAGACAAGGCGGCGTCCGAATTCTTTGCCCCGACAGATTGGTAAAATTTCCTGATAGCAAAGCTGGTGGAGGACTTACTATGAGTTAGAGGAATGCAGAAGATGTTTCCAAGACCAAGGAAGAAATTCTGAAAAGCAACGCTAGCATTCATCTTTATGGCATTTACGCCAATCGCCTTTTCAACTTGAGCGAAAACAGTTGTAAGGTTTGTGAGGTGAAAGATGATGGATTGCACGAGTGCGAAGGCGTACAGTAACTACCGAGCTATAGATGCTTAAGATACAAGGAATGATATGGAAGCGAGCTAGCTAGCCAAGCCTTTGACAAGCAACAAATGTTGAACGGAATACTTTTAGGCTGGGGCTATAAATAGACACGAACCACCTGGAAAAATCGGATACTATTACTATGCTGCGCTGTCTTCGCAAGCCTGGACGTGAGAATTTCTATATCGTATCGAGAGTATCGACTATATAAACTCTATCACGGGCAGGACTTAAATTGAGTTTCTCTAATGACACTGCAAAAGTGCTATAATAGTAGATAAAATAAAATCTTTGAGCAAAATATAAGTGTAGCAAGCGTTCGAAGCAACTAATTGAAATATAAGGAGACAACCTGAAGCAGAAAACCTACATATCTTATCCTAGTATGGCTATCTGGATCTGAGTTATAGATGCGATCCAACGCATTGTTTGAATACCCATTTGATCGCATCGACAATCACTTCAGGCTCTGTCAAGTGTACATTATGCCCACTTTCCAATGCCTCAATATATCGACTATTCCGGGAAAGTGTCAGTGCCTCGACCTGCAACTCATTATCTCTCTCTTCCCAAGTCTGCAGCATTTCATGAAACCTTAGCCTCTCCTCCACAGTCCCATACCCTGCGCGTACACCGCTTTCATACATCCTGGCGTGATCTCTCGCAGTCCCCCCTTTAACCACAGCGAGTGGCCGTTCGCCCAAAAATGGTTCCTCCCTGTTTAACTGCCCCTTTTCCGCCAGCACTGGAAAACTTTTTTCATACTCCGCACTCTCGGATTCTGCTTGCTGCTTGTGCTTCGTACTGTCTTCTTCGTCAAGATACTCCCTCCATTCCGACGCTGTCAGTTTGTGATCCTGACGAATACCGGTTACAGAAAGATAGTCCAGCTTCCCTGCTATGGACCGGATAGATGGTTCCCGCCAGTTTATCACCGAGAGTGTACGTTCTTGGTTCGCGTCAACAAGCACCATACCTGATATATCATGAAGATGATCGCCCATTGCAAGAAATTCGCGTGCAAGGATGCCACCCCATGAATGAGCGACGAGAATATATGGTGGCTCTATATCTGCGCATTGAAGAAGTTGAGCGAGCTCTTCGGCAATTGCAATGGAAGTTGGTGGGTTAGGAGAAGTGTCACTCCTCCCGTAGCCTGCTCGATCGTAGAGATAGACCGGGAGGGTTAGGTTAAGAAGACGACGCACGGCAGCCCAGCCTGTGATGCTGCTCGCGAGGCCAGGTACAATTATCACAACAGGTTGACCCGGTGTACGATTTGGTCCGTAGGAGTATAAGCAGAGTCTGTGGGAACCGATGGAGACAAGTTTAGAACTTCCACCGGCGTCCCCGTTGAGGGGAAAACTAATTGTCATTAGTAATGTTTTGGGTTTCTATTCTTCGTTGTTTCAGGTATGGTGTAAATAAAGAGAGGACTTCGATATTTAAATAGATCTCAAATAAATACTGAGTAGTTGCTAACTACTTGGGTAGATAGATTCACTAGACTTTGACAATGATACCGTAACTTCGGACGAGCGATTCGGGGGAGTGTTTCCGCCCGCGGCTGATCGGTACCTTTGAGTGGTCACCTCTATCTCCTTATCTATCACCCCGCGACTTGCATAGCCTATCTAATTCTTCGTCCTATATCACGTGACCATATATATATATATAGTAGTAGCCGTAGTAGCTGCAATAGGCTTCCCTCCCTTCTATTCTACCGAACCTAACTTCTGATTGGTCGGTTGCTCAGTACACTCCATRATCATACAGCTTGATCACCTACCATATCGCTACTGTACGTAGCCAATCGTACATACCATATTATTCTCCCACAATATATTATTATAAATAACCTTTAAATTCATTATTATACTTAAGCTTTATTATACTCCTTTGTTAAGGCTTTTACAAGTTACATAATCAATGTTAAAAGAATATTTACTTAAGTTGTTTATAAGTAATAAAATGCTTTTAACTTAACTATTTTGAATTTAAACAACTTTGTTCTAAAAACAATATGTTCATAAAGTATATATGAAACTTATGTTCAATTTATATATTGTTATTTATGATAGTTATGAAATTGCAAACATGTAAAGGTTATAGCACTTATCTTAGGGGATACTTAAATGCACACACGGTTTACCTAAATCCACACGTTTTTGTCCAATGCCGGACATACCCCAGGCACAATATCACCTCGCGCTCCCATACAAATTTGTATGGTGCGAAGAGACTCAGCAATGTAATCTATAAATTATGCTAATCCTTTTAATTTGAGTTATGTGATATATCTAAGCTAAATCAATACATCAAAACTTCAATACAATCTTGTGTTTTTTGCGATTCTCCCACCTCCCCTCCTCCCACTTCTACCCCCACTTCCATCTCCATACTCTTATCGCTCTGAATTGCCTTGTTAGCTAATATAGCTGTTTCCTCCATTGAATCTGTGTAATATATTGATGATATTCTAAGTTAGTAGCCTCGTTCTCGTGCTGTTCCAGGTTCATAAGTATCCTCAATATCATTGATTCTCTGAAGGCTAATCCTAGTAACCATCCAGCCAAACCTAATAGTATATTGCTAGTAGTTTAAAGTACTTATCCTCTTAACAGAAGCTTGAATAATAGTCTTTAAGATAGCAAGATGTATACTTGAAGCTGAATATTCCATAACTGAAGAGGCTGAACTAGTTAAAAGCTCAAAAGCTGAAGGTAAACATTTAATACTGGATATTGTTGACTTGGAGGTTTTACTTCTACTAAAAACTCCTCTAAGCCTCCCTTTCTCTTGTACAACCTTTAGATTCAATATAAGTTCTTGAATATTAATAAAAGTACTTGTAATCTCTTTGTTATACGTCCGGAATCTCGACACCTCCAAACCATCTGGCTCACGTGACCATACGCCGCCTTTACTCACGTTGGCTGAAGCCCAGCTTAGGCCCAACTCAGGCTTAGCTCAGCTTCGGCTCATGTCTGCTTAGGTCTACTCACTTACCTTACCAGAAATCGTCAACTTCTATCAAGAAGCTTGAAAAGGCTTTTCTTTTTAGCTAGAAGTCTTAAATGCCCAGTCAAAACTGTTGAGATCGGGGACCTGGGTTTCCTGATCCGCGGCTTTTGTCCTTACAAAGTTATTCTCCACCCAAATCCTCAGCAAGTCATAAAACACGGAAGCCTCCATGCGTGAAACAATTGGCGGCGAGAGCTTCTTGTCTTCTAAATACGGTAGCGTTTGGAGAGCTTGAGATGCCTTGTAATTAATATCGTCGGGTGAGCACGTGGTAAGGGCCTGGCAGACGCGCTCAATGTGGTCCTGAAGAACCTCGACCTGCAATTTGTATGGCGAGCGCAGGAGCTTCACTAGAATGAATGCACAGTAGCTCATGGCTCGACGGACATAATAGGAGCCGTTGAGAGATTAATATGGCAACAAAGATCTATGACGCTGCAGGCATCTTCTTGAGCGTCCTTGACAAGCTTCAAGAGCTCTGGGGAAGAGGACATGTCATCAAGTAATGCAAATGACCATAGCTGTACGCGAGCACACACAAAAATAATCTTCACCATCACTCATATTGCTCAGATACCGGTCTCGAAGCGTATCAAAATCTTTACCCCGTAGCTTAATCACGTCGAGTCGCGCACTGGGATCTAGCAAGCCTGAAGGTATTGGGCCGTCAGAACGGAGGCTGAGGCTGGCTTGACCGAGCAGGTAGTGGATGCGACAGAGCTGGGAAAGATGCAGCTCAACTGTTGGATTATCGAAGGCATCGAGAAGTTGAGGGTCTAAGGTTGTAGGAGGGAGGACTCCCAGGGAGCTGGCTTGCATCTGACCGACGAGGAAGCACGCCAGCCAAGTGGTCAACTTGACCTTGGTGATGGAATAAGCTGAAGGATCAGAGGTGTCGTTGATATGTGAATACGCTTGCATAGGCCGATGAAGGCCTAGCTGAAGGCTTGTTTGAGTGGCTAAACCGCTGTAGATGTGTGAAGGTTCTTCACTAAGACTTGATAATGGGCACAGCCATATACAGAGGATGAGTAGAGCATGAACAGTCTCGATTGACCGTGAGGAGAAGAGTGAGTCCTTGAACATGTTTTTTATTGGTGCAGCGAGTCGAGATTGAAGCTTCCAACTTGACGTGGCTGAGCAGATGGTCCAGAAAAGTAAAAGACTTTTCACGTAGATTTCTTCCGCAGAATGGGCCCTCATCTTAAACAGCAAGTATTGATGATGTCAATTAAAATATCTTCTAAAACGCTCTTTCACCTGAGCAGGAGTGAGAGTGATATCGCCAATGATAAACAAAGATGTGCCGTCCCGTGGAGCACACGGGTCTACTCGTGGTAGTGTCTGTAGGATCAATGGTTGTTGAGCGGTCATGGTCATGTTGTCTTCAGGACTGCCAGAGACCTGCGAGGCCTATTCCACAGAAAAGGCAGCTGCACCTTGGTCGTTCTGTGGAAGCTGAATCGATGTTGAACTGCTTGGTGTTGAGATGACATTGCCTATAGCCGGTCGAGGCGGTTGGATCTCAGATATCCTCTGCGACATGCGTTTGGCCTTGGGCGTGCGTTTGAAGGTCTTGTCGAAGACGCAAGGTTTCTTGAGAGAGTGACAGCATGAGCAACCTTCTGGCTTATCCTCAGAAATGTTATATCAAACTTTCTACTAGTAACAGTAAGTATACACTTTGGCTTTTATTTGCAGGAAAAGTTGAAAGTTTCCTTCTAGCAGATTAAACTGAAAACTATGTTAAATAAGTCAAGGTTACTAAGTACATTTGATAGTACAGCTATGTAAATAGAGGAAAAGCTTACAATATGTCAGCTCAAATCTTACACGGTGAATTTAACCGTGCAAGATTACCATTATTACATTAAAATAGAATTCAAGGCAACAAGCTACCATAAGCTCTATTAGCTAGAGCATATATTGTGCCTAGACATATCCGCGTGATTGTTGATATATCCGCGTGATTGTTGATATATTTATATCTAGAGTGATCATGCTCCTCTTAACTGTGGGGGACTGCAGCAAATAATAATTTCCCCGCAAGAAAATGCTTATAAGGGCGTTTACCCCGGACTCTATCATCCGGGCGGGGCATTCGTACTTCTGGCTGTTTTCCTTGTGNTTTTTTTTTTTGCCCATTATATGGTCAGTTGTACAGCGTAAAAAGGTGAGTCGACGCCTATAACAATTCATTATGAACATTACGGATACATTAATGTCCCCATTAAAACGAGAATATAGTCTATGAAGCTATTCTTAATTATAAGTAATACTTAGCGAGGCTCTCTGACGTGAACATAGTCGTTGAATCATTCTGGTTTACAACAAATGGGTCTAATAAGCAAAACACACTATAAAGTGAGTCGCATTATAAAACATCTTGATGCCATTGAGAGAAACAAGGCTGTACTGAGTTTGACGTGCTCGACTTCGCCAAGGGTTCAACTTGTCTTGACCATGAGATGCTATTTTATCTCGTATTAGCGAATTTTATGAGTAATAATTGATGATATGATATCTAAATTGCAAATCAATGGAAGTAAAAGATCGAAATTTGTTCTCTGATGTAGGCTGTAGAGACGAATTTATTACGTACCTACAGCCAGATTTGAAAACAGAGAGAGCATACTTTGTGCGGAATCGGGCAAAGTTAACCTGAGTTAAATTAGTCTAGCACGATAGGTAATTAATATATCATACATACGAGAGGCACATGTATCTGGCCATATTATAATTGTGACCTCATATCAGTGCAAATATTGTATGTAGCCTCCGTATCTATGCCATATGCCAATTTCTCCCTCACCTTAACTAGGAAGGCCAAGGTATTACCTTGCCACTAGACTTCTCCCTGTTAGCGACAGAGTTTTAGTTGGTAGTAATAAACATTTAACCGCACCAGACTTTAGCAGACAGGTGAGCTCAAGGATATGGAGGTAAAGCCTACGTGGAATCGCAGTAAACCCATGCGGTAAAAGATCTACCGAATCCCACCCCGATCCCTCAGTTCGCAATGTGTTTTATTTGCACTTTTCTTCCTCGATCATAGTCTTGTGTTGCCATCTACCAATTGAAAGAGCGCAACTAGAAATAAGTCCCCATCATTAACGTATATCATTGCGTGCCGGTATTGATTGCGCTCAAGTGCTGTCATTACATGCAAGCGGTTAAACGTTTCACAGGGTAATCCGTGAAAGTGAAATATTCTACCGCACATAAACCTTGGACACACAGGGCTTCGACGGGGAGAAGAATGACAAATTTGGCCACAGACTAGCTATAGGACTCACGAAGATTCCGGGAGTACGCTGTCATATTTCCCCTCAGACCCAGCCCTGTTCTATTCTTCAGCTGAAGTCCTCAACCCCCGTCNAAAAAATGCTTGCAGCAAAGCCACGGATCCTCTTTTCAACCCCGTCTGCCATGCATTGGCTACTTATCAGGCCCTCAGCAAAGTCGCTCAGGTAGAAGTAGTGACAAGTAAGTCGCGACAAGAATTTTTCCAGAACGTTGGAACAAAATATCACGACATCAGAGCCATCTACCGAACATCTGCAAGAGGAGCGGTAAGTCCTGCCTCTCTCCTTTCGTATCAAAGAGGTAATGTGCCAAAGATGCAAGTGTAGGTGGCAGGCAATTTTGACAAGGAATTCATCTATCGGCTCCCTCCGTCCTTGAAGTACATCTGCCATAATGGCGCAGGATACGATCAGATCGACGTGGAGGCCTGCAAATCTCGAGATATCATTGTTACTTACGCCCCCCGATCCCGTGACGGAAGCTACTGCGGACCTTATCATCTTTCTTCTGCTCGGAGCGCTGAGACAACTGAACCCAGCAATCTACAGTCTGCGCAAGGGCAATTTCAAGAAGGGCCTCGACTTTGGTCATGACCCCCAAGGAAAAACTCTGGGAATATTGGGCATGGGTCGAATCGGGAAAGCTGTGGTACGGCGTTCAATGCCATTCGGGTTGAAGCCGATATATTATAACCGCACGCAGTTACCAGATGAGCAAGCAGCAGGTGCTAAGTATGTCTTATTTGACCAGCTATTGTCCGAGAGCGATATACTGTCCATCCATGTGCCGCTATCTAAAGCTACTCGACATCTCATTGGGAGAGAGCAAATTAAGAAAATGAAACCGGGTGTGGTGATTGTTAATACGGCGAGAGGAGCCATCATCGACGAAGTAGCGATGGCGGAGGCGCTTGATGAGGGACATGTTGCCGCTGTTGGCCTTGATGTTTACGAGAAAGAGCCAGAAGTTCAAGAATGACTCATGAAGAATGAGCGTGCATTGCTGATTCCACACCTGGGAACACATACCACGGAGACTCTGGCCAAAATGGAGGCGCTCGCTATGGAAAATGCTCGACGTGGAGTTCTCGGAGAAGAATTATTGACAGTTGTTCCAGAACTGTTACCTGTCAATAAATTATAGCCAAGTGTGCATATACCTGCTTTTATTTATATAGTACATCAACTTCAGAAGACAGTGTAGATAGATATAAATAGACATGTCACTTGTTCTGTTAACTGAATGATATTAAGACTCCGGCGCATGAAAGGTGAGAAATGAATGATACTGAGCAAGCACAATCATGTGCACTAGTATTGACTTTTATTGGAAAACTTTTATGATGTAGGTTTCTAAGGTCAAAGATAGAGTTTTGCATTTAATTTCGAGTCAGTATTTCCAGCAATAGAAGTGCATCTAACAAAGTAAACAGCTAACTCTCTGCTGATTTTAATACCCAATATTAGCAGTCCTGGATAGCATGATAGGGTCACTATTTAATAATTCTCAATGAAAATCGGCGAGGGAATATTAACTTTAGCTTATCATCTTTCTGTCACCACCTTCTGGAACGTCGGCATAGTAAGGGCCATGAACCATACAAAGTGTACGACGACTCACCTCTCATTTTGCTTGATCCTAGCTCAGTGCCACCTTACGATAGGCCCGATGTATATAAAGCAGATTCCCAGGAATTTTCACACTTCTGAGCTTAGCTTCTGCATGGTCCGATTTGGCTTGGCACTCCGACCGGCATTGCGACTCGCAATCGGGAATATATCTGTTTTCACCTCTACGCCCTGGTGGCGTTTCAGTAGTCCTTCGCATAGTTTTCGTGAGGAGACATGCTCTGCTAGGTAGCTTGGTTACGTTGAGCCTCTGGGGGCCCTACCAAGTATTAATGACTTGAAGAATTCCTACTAAAATATATGAATTTGAAACGGGGTTGGGTGATTTCAGGCTTCCGACTCCGTCCAGGTACAAATCCGTACCCGAAATAAAAGAAGTTACTTTATGAAAACACCCCTTTTACTTCCGGAATATTGTTGCATTCAATTAGAAAATGTGAAATCAATCAAGGTGTTACTTAGCAAATACTTCATTGTTATATCACGAGCGTTAAAAGCTATCAGCAATTATATCAAAGTCTCCTTTCGAAACTTGATTGTTGTCTACTTAAATATTGTTACTGTTGCTCAATATGGACGTTATTTGTGTCTCCTAGCGAAAGTTTAAATCATATCTCACCTCCATCCTTTCTGGCTACAAGTAGTGGAGACATACTCAACAAGTTCTGGCACGTGGCGCAAACGTCTTCAACACATTTTCACTCTTTTTATATTATCTCTAGCTGAAATATGACTCTAGTTGATGCTGTATGAAAACTCGGATTTCACTAGTGTCTGATGAAGAATTGGCAAGACCGGTTCTTAGGATGGTTGGTCTAGTTGTTTTACAGCAAAATCACTGGAAATATCAAGTCCACCGAAGGAGCGGACAGATATATTCGGACTGCAAGTTTAGGGGTGTTATGACGCCTAGTGAAAACGATATCGAACAGCTGCAGCAGTGATACCCCTGCGATATCAATGGTGGCCTGGTTCTCGGGACAAAAAGATATAACACCCACAGGCCGAGTTGGAGGTACTGGAAGATGGATACTTGTATGAATTCTTCTATAGGGAGCTCATGTTGTGTTCTTTGCCTTGCTAATCCAGAAAGACTTTGTTCAAACCTAGTTCAGCAAGTATTACTCTGTTGGAAGGGTGGCGGAGCCGTAACGCGTGGCAATCTCTCACCAGGCGAAGATTGCTCTCGCCGTATTTGACGTACTGACAGAGTAAGATATGAGAGTTTCGAGCTTCTCGGCTATACGGACAAGATACCACCCATGTATTCATCACTCGTATTTAGCTACTTGGCTACACGCCGGTTCAGCCTTGGCATTCCGACAGACAATCCGGGGATCATGCATCGTTACCGGAAAGGGAGGTAACAAGTTGCCTCTAGGTCGCTCGCAATGTTCAAACATGGGTGAACAGACGAATCATAGGTGAACAATATCAATCGCGATGACATGGTCAGACCAGGCCAGACCTTGCAGTTCACATTACGGTGTTAATCTTACAGGAAATGCGGAGAAGGACAACGAAGCCACGGAACTTAGACGCCTCCCTCCCCGCAGAGTCTCCAGACGGATGATACCCCAGAGTAATCATCTCCACAGGCCTGGGCTGAGTTAAGCTATGGCAAGTTTGGTAGTATATAGTTAACCGTCTGGACCTGGAAATAACTCTGTGTAGGCATATGCCCGTGCTCGACTTACTACCATACTTTCACCATGGTATCTATCTATCCACACACCGCTTCGAGTGCACCTGGTGATGCCCCTAAGGATGAGATGTCGGTGGGAGATGTTAGTCATGTCGAGAATTGCATTATTCCACACGTCGACACTCACGTACGCCTTAACGCCGAGAGGAAGCCTCTGCCCTTTCACAATGGTCGACCGGTTGTTAGTCTAGAAGATGAGAGAGCCATGAACAGGCTTAGGTTGAAGCTGGACATGTGGATCTTGCCTTTACTGACAATTGTCATACTTCTCTCTTCGATGGATCGCACAGATGTGAGTTTCTCCCGTTGCGGTGTGGATCTGTTCATTTCGCACGAGAAGCCAAGTCCGAACAGCCAGCTAACATCATCGACTACGTAGATTGGCAATGCCCAAACTGCCGGGATGCAAAAGGCCAGCGGGGCAACTGACCACCAATGGGCCCAAGTCGTTTCACTCTTCTACATAGATTATTGCTTATCTCAATTTCTGGCAACTATCCAAATGAGACGAGTCGGCCCTCCAATCACTGTAGGCGGTGGAACTATGTTTGGGGGTGCCATGACGATGCTTCTAGTGGTGGTGAATAACTGGTCTAGTGCTTTTGCTGTGCGTGTCTTCATTGGATTTGGGGAGGGCTATGTTCATGTTGCGTCTCTCTATTTGTCATTATGGTATGGGCCCGAGGAGCTGGCTACCAGAGGAGCCATCTACTTCAGCACATCAACACTTGCGGGTGCCTTCAACGGGCTTATATTCTATGGAATCGTGAAGGATATTGGGAACACTCCGCCATACAAGGCGTGGCAATGGATGCTCCTGATCGAAGGCTCAATCACGGTTGCATTTGGCCTCATCATTGTCTTCCTTTTACCTCCTGTTCCGGAACGAGTGAAATGGGGGTTTTCATCTGAGGAGAAGAGACTGCTAGTCATTCGGACATGGAGAGCAAATAACACTCCGAATGCAAAGTTCAAGTGGGATGAATTGATGATTACTTTCAAAGATCTGTCCTTCTATGGCTACCTTATGTTCGGGGCTTGCCAGATCGGAGTGTCTTCTTTGGGAAGTTTTTTGCCTGCCGTTGTTCACGATCTGGGATACAGCGCTGTCCGATCACAGCTTATGACAGTCCCAATCTATGCGTCTGGCTTCGTAGGCACCGTCTCAGCTGGATTTCTGGCAGATAAGTTCCAAAGATGAGGACTCGCAGTCATCATCATGGAATGTGTTGCCCTAATCGGTTATATTATTCTTGCAGCCGTTCCAAAGGAGATTGCACCCCGTTATGTAGATTGTGTCTCATTGCCGCAGGAATGTTTTCGAATGCAAACCTAATTCTCACATGGCTGGCGTTCAATACACGAAAGTGGAATCATCGAGCAACCGCTGGTGCTTTTGTTACCACATGGGGACAGGCCGCTGCTTTATGTGGACTTCAAGGATTTGACACGAAGCTTCCCTACCGTAAAGGCAACATTGTTGCTATGATTTGCGTTGCGATAGGCATATTTGGGGCTATTTTCAACATGTGGTACTACACACAACAAAACAAACTGAAAGAGTTTATGAATGACCACCCAGACACGGATATACAGCGCCAGAAGACGTTTGAAGAACTTGGTACTGCACATCCGGACTTTAGGTTCTCTATTTAAGAAACTGTCATTATGGGGTTTGACCTTCCATTATTGAGGATTGGGGATAGCTATCTCACAGACTTGTAATGCTTTCTGTAAACGATAATGCAAGCCCGTATAGTATGATCAATATCGTAATTGTTTATCTGATATCTGGCAAAGGCAGGCCAAAGTATACAGTGACAAGGCCTGTTTATGTGGTTGTGCTCGTAACTTTTTGTTAATTTAGTAGATCACACGAGATGAGCCCCTAAAGTCCCGATATATGCCCAGAACTCATCGAGTTTGAACTGAATAGAACGTACCAAAACGAAATCACTCACCAAGTCCTAATACTCGGAATATGCACTTGCCGACCTCCGTCATCAAAAAAAGAAAAGAGACGCCCGAAACCCTCCATTATTGAAATGCTTTCTTTTAAGGTTTTTCCTTTTTCCTTTTTCCTTTTTCCCTTTTGTGTTATTTCAGCTAAGAGACGGCTTCTGATAACGCATTAGTTTCAGTCATCGTAGTAAATGGGCCGGAGCGGCCGGTCGGACCTCGATGTCCGTGTGTTGATCCATCACTTCATATCTTGACTGTGCTGATGTTTTATATTAGCACATCAGTGTTTAAATGACTTCATGGTTATAATACGTCTTTTTTGTCAATTGGTTGAGCATGACCCAGGGCGTAACCCAATCGCATTAGTTGTTTACCATGAAATATAAAGAGTAGTTAGGCATATTTGCAACATTGCATTTGCGATCTTATTCAGTAACAACCATGATGCTCACCCTCTTTGCTTTTCTTCAACACTTCACAAATGGATATCAGGTGGCTTAATATTCTTGCGATTCTTACCTCTTATCCTAGCTTGTCACAAATATATGTATGTCATTTAGTAATCATTCCGCTCAGCTCTCGGAGTATCGAAAAAGCAAATGTGAGATGCAGTAGCTGCTTAGTGACGACACGGCCGTTGAAATTGTTTGAATTTTGTGTCTGGATCCTTCCATTACTCAAATCAGCCAGTGTTGCCTTTCCAGGGCCCCGAATCGATATAGGTTGGTCATTGAATGTGATACCGTATTACCCGCAGATATGATTGGCTTTGTCTTCCCGTTCCAGCAACTCCAACAGTGAGTAACGGGATGCTTGTGCATCATAATCTCCCTCTAGCGTTGTCGTCTGGGCTGAAAATAACAGGGGTCTAGACTCGGGTGTTATTTGTAGATGCCTAACATATCCATGAATAAATAGTAGTAGGAAATGGAACGGCGGTATCATCGGGTGGAGGGGGTCCCATAACTCTAGTATAAACCCAAGTATCATTCAGGTCGAATATGTTTGTCTCTTTACGAGAAACAGTCGTCTCTATCTTTCTCGTGGTTCCCCTTGGCTATCTAAGTGGAGACAGAGTTGCCGTCGGCGAATTCAGGTCCATTCTATCACCTCCAGACTAGATAATAGGGGCGAGGAAATTCGTAGGATTGAAGGTATTTTGTCCAATGACTACACTTGAGTTTTGACATCCGGTATCATTCTATTTTCTCAAACAAGATGGCGGTTCGTTCGCATAAACCATGGGGGTTCCATTGGCGGTCATCCAAGACTTTTATCATCTGCACGATCATCATCATCCTGTTTACCGGTATGATCTCTTATCCCGTCGATGCTGTGTGTATCCTGACTCCATTACTCATAGATACTTTCCTATATGGTTTCCTGGTTCCAATCTTGAGCTACATGCTCGAAACCCGCCTTCACATCGATCCATCGCAAACCCAGAGTCTCACCACCATTTTACTTAGCTGCCATGGGTTTATGACTCTACTATCAGCGCCAATTATAGCATTTTTAGCGGATAAGATGCCAAACCGGAAGATACCCCTGCTAATATCTCTTGCGGGATTCACATTGGGAACCATTTTTGTTTCTTGCACCCCATACCGTATAGAAACCTCTAACCATCCCAATCCAAGTACAGGCTAATTCGTTATGTTGCAGTTTGGGCTTTGTTCCTTGGGCGAATTCTGCAAGGGATCTCTGGATCTGCTGCTTGGATCGTGAGCTTTGCCATATTGTCGGATAATGTTGGGGCAGAGCATATGGGGAAAGTGACGGGTGTAGCTATGTCTTTTATCACAGCAGGCCTTGTCAGTGGACCCATGGTTGCCGGGACTATGTTACAATTGCTGGGGTATTGGCCTACATGGTGTGCTTCCCTAATGGTGCTTCTCCTTGGCATGATTGCATGTCTGATTATGATTGAAGGCGGAGATGGGTCCCTAAGCCGTCCAGATTCTGTAGTATCAACGACACCCGTGCCGTCATTGCCAGGTTTAGAAACGGCTATTGTATCGAGTGATGGGGAGACATCAGCATTGCTTTCTTCGGGCCATCACAGCTATCATTCTATAGGGACAAAGTCCGATTCACACACTGAAGAAACCGAAAAGACTACACCCTCGCATCGTTTCTACTATATTATGTTCCGGGATATCCGAGTTTTGGCAGGAATAGTAAATACCGTGATATTTTCTGCTATTATGTCCGGATTCGACAGCACATTACCACTCCACCTTTACCGTGTCTTCAACTGGGGAAGTCTACCCGTGGGCATAATGTTCCTTGGTTTACAAATCCCCTCGATGTTTCTTGGACCTGTGGTAGGGTGGTATCAGGACCGGGCCGGGCTCCGAAATTATACCACAGTGGGATGGGTCCTTATGGCTCCTCTATTGTGGCTCTTGGGTATTCCAGGACAAAGTCATTTTATATGGGCCAGCCTAGACATATATGGCAAAGCTTTGCTTATTTTTTGTATGATTGCGATTGGCAGCGTTTCGTCCTTGATCCGCAGTGCGGGGTCTCTGCAAATAATGAGTGAGTTTGCCAGTGGTCACGTCTATTCTAAGTACTAATTAATATGTTTCCGATACTAGCTGTGTTTCATGACCTGCAGTTAAAGAATCCGAAAAGCTTTGGAGACCACGGCGGGAGCTCTAAGGTTTTTTCAATAACAGAAGTATCCTTCAATCTCGGAATGATGCTGGGACCTCTTCTCTCAGGTTATCTATCTGAAGCAGTGGGATATTATTACATGAATATGACCTTGGGTGAGTCCATAATATTCGCCTATGTATTCCCTTCCGCTAATTCAAATAGCTGTAATATGCCTGGTTGTTGCGGTTATATCGTTCCTTTTTTTCGATGCTAAGCATCTTACCAGCAGCCCAGTTTAATCAGAGAAGTTACCAAGTTATCCTCACTAGTACTCTGAGTGACAGGGCCTACACCTACAACCGGTACCAACATAACATTTTACGGGCACTAAGATACCTAGCGACGATGCTTAATACAGAGCACCCTACGCCCCTTTACAGCCTTAACAGCGCAGATTAAAATATAGCACGTAATGATTGAATCGTATAACCAATTTTATTCATTCCTCGCGAGTTAAAAAGCAGGATAACTCCTTTGTTGATTCACCGTACAGAATTATATTATTATAACTTGAAAAATATTTGATCTCTATAGATTCCGTGCTGGTTTAATATGAAATGTCATTGACATATCAGGTCAATAAGCAATAAATTGAAATCTAAACTGTGCTCTAAATTGATGATATAACTTCATGTATTCTTTTGTACTCCAAAACGAAGTACTAGTTGAAAGCACATGTTTGGGAGTTAGCAAAGAACCTAACTGTTGGTAGAATAGTGGTTACGTGCACGTGATACTCACGTGCCATGTAGACTAGTCCTGATTAGGTAGTGGGAATGAGCGAAGCTCTTACAGCTTCACTCTCTTACCCTTAATCGTACAACAACCATGGAATAGCATAACAAGTATATTACGTATAATTGTATATTGTACTTTATGCTACAGGTGAACTAATACTGATCAGTTTGTACATATAGATTAGGAGATTATCATTTAATCAGTTAAACATTAAGCAGTTTACTTTTAAAGCTGAATCTTAAGAGATTATAACTTTTGTTTAGTTAGATGTTTGGTAATCTACTTACAAAGTTGAAATCCACCTAGTTAAAAGGGGAAATAATTATTTATTAACTTATAACTTAATTAATTAAACATTAAGCAATTTACTTTTGTAATTGTTATTACTAAACTTGTTTTTGTTAAAAATAATATATTTAACTAGATATTAAGTAATCTACTTACAAAGTTGTATAATCAGTTAATTAACTAATTCTATTTGAAAAACTACTTTTTTACTTCTTATTTTTATCAATTTTTATTTAAAATTACTTGAAAATTATTATTTTCTTTATTATTTTTATTTTAAACTAAAAACAACATGTTAAATTACTAACTTACAATCACTTTACTTTTATTATAGAATTATAAGCTTTTACAAGTATATAAGAGAACTTTAGAAGTTTATAAAATTTTATAATTAAGAAGATTAAGAAGTTATTATACTTTTGAAAMCTTTTGTCTAAGCTTTTAAGATTATAAAGTTTATTACTTATAAGTAAATACTCTTTGTACTCATGTATAACTAGCTTTGTTTTACAATTAATCAAGTATCTTATACTAATATTAGTAAATTATATATATAAGGCTTAGGAATAATAGGAAATATAATAGAAATAAGAAATATAATAAAGATTACAAAGGAGAATAAGTTAGAAACCATTATAAGGGTGATGAAGAGTATTATAAGGATAAATTAAGTAGTATTAATTAAGAAATAAGAATAAGGAATAGACTTTAGGAATGTTATTATAAATAATATATAAGAATTCTTAATTATCAAAGTTTACAAATACTATTCTAACAGAATAAGTAATATAAACCTTTAAGACTTATTCTAAGAAGACTTCAAGAACTTTACAGTTAATACTTTTAAGGTCATCATCTAGAAAGAAATACAAAGCTTATGTAATTGCCTTTATTATAATAGTGTATATATAATATGTGTTTTTATTTAACGTTTAACAAGCATATGTCTAGACATATGTCCTAGAAGAACCTTATGGATTATAAGATGTTAAAAAGGAAAGCCTTCTAAAGTGCTATCTAGTTTACTAGTATAAAGCTTTTTAATAACAATTGTATTTATACAGTTCTACAGCTATTAACTTGTTATCTCTTGCGAATGATTAGAATTATTGTTAACTTGTGATTAGTCCCCTTTGTTATTAACTCAATATCTTATTTCTCCTTAGCTTTTTATTTATTTTTGGTTTTATAAAAGGAAAATAAAACAATAAATAATAATACAGACAAAAAGAAAGGGTTTACAAATAAGCTTTCAAGGCCTTATAAGCTGTTAATGTTATGGACTGAGTCTAGGGTAGAGATAGTGAATTATAATCAAGGAGGCAATAGCATTAACAATTAAGCTTGTTCTATTCTCCAAACTAATTCTTAAAGAATCCAAATTATAATAACAACTTAGGTTATCCTTATATACATTAAGTCTTATATACTCTTGAAGCAAGCCTTTATCTTAATACTTTGTTCATATGCTTAGTGTATTATGTGCACTTTCTAAGCTTTATAATTTAGGCTTTAACATTATCCCCCCCTCTTAAGGCTCTTGTCCTTAAGAGTTACAAGCTTTTAACGTCCTCTAATACTTCTTTTAGAGTTTATAAATATAAAGATCATTCTTGAATCTTATACTTCTTTTAAATGTGAAGGTTTTAAAATAATGTCTTTATTCAGTAACTTGATGTCATGATGCCTTTGAGTTAGTATACTTCTCTGGTATCCTTTTGATGTTATAATATACAAGTTTCTTATGTTAATGACAAGCTTTATACATGTGTATAGACATAGCTTTACTATTTTTCTTATGCTTTCTGGTTACTAATTCTTTTAATCCTTCTGAAGGGGTATAAGTCCTAAGTGAAGATCTAATATTTTACTTATTTTCCTTTGTTATTAATAATATAAAGTCAAACAAAGTAAATATAAAATACTTATACATAATAAACATGAAGTTATTCTTAGTATTAAGCTTTTTAATTATAATCAAATATAAGTATTCTCTTAATATAATAATCTTGTAAAGTAATTCTTAGATTATTATAAAATTAAGTAAAGATTAATAAATATTCTGAAGTTCTTAAATAAGTAAAGTATAATATACAATTATTAATGTTTTCAGAGGTTTATATAAACCTCTTTTGTTATTCTCTTTCTTCTCCCTTTCTTTCTTCATTATCTTATCTATTACCTTTACAAGGTAAGTTTTCCTTTTCTCTAGTTCTTTGAAGTTTGAAGTTAAGCTTTAAGTAATATTATACAAATACTTATCTTATTGTCTATTATTCTTTGCTTTCAGTTATAATTGTATAAGTATTTTACTTTTCTCCTTTTTATCCTTTTCTTCTTTAATATATTAAGAGCTCTTTAATTAACTTTTGTAATCTTTCTTATTAAATCCTTTAATTTTTAAGTGAGTTTCCCTTGTTCACCTTTGTTAACTCTTTGATTAACATACAATTAGCTTATTATAGTTAAGAAATATAAAAAACTTATATATCCTTGTTATTTATAGTATAATAAGTCTTTATTTATTTAACTTAACCTTAAGTATCTTACTTTACAAATTAGTAACAAGTATGAAGAATATACTTATAAGTATAAAAANGTATAGAAAANGTTCTTAAGGAATATTATTATTATATAAATAAGTTGTTTTAACTTGTTGACTAAGTAATAATAAGTGATATCATGGTTATTACTACTCTTTGAGTAGTATAACATGAATATACTAAACATGTTAAGAATATACTTTGTTAGGAAATCAAGAAGGAAAAGATAAATAATGATAAACTAAGTATGGTTAATAAGATTTTAAGGAGTGTTAATAGTTATCTCAAAGCTTTAAATAATATTATTTAAGAGATAGTAAGTATTTTTTCTTCTCTTCCTTTTAGCTAGTATATTGCTGATGTTTCATAGGTAAATCTCTTTAACAATAATATATTCTTTGACGAAGATGTATCCTCTTCAGAGGATGTTAAGTTAAGTAAGTTAGAAGAGTTAGATGATAACAATGACAATGGTTCTCTTATCTTTTTAGTTTGTTGTCTTGTTTACTTTTGTCTTTTAAGAGTATAAGGGGATAATGTCCTTGTTGCTTCTTATTATTACCTTGTTTATTTTATTAATAAGTGTTCTAAGTTGATAATACTTGTCTTAGTCTTAGTCTTTAGTATAATATTCCTTATTAGTCTTGTGCTTAGTCCTCTTCTTACCTCTTCAGGGTATTATCTCTAGTTTAGAGATGATAAGTTTGTAGTTTCTTTTGTTTAACTTAATAGCCTTGCTAATGGTGATGGTAATAGTAGTAGAGATGGTAATAGTAATAATAAAGATAGTAGAGAGGATAATAGCCCTTCGTTGAAAAAAGAAGAAGTATAAGTATAAAAATGCTTATAAGCATTATTATTAAGTAGATAATTCTTTACCTTTAAGTATTTTAGTCTTAATTTAACCTTTTTCACTTCTTGTTCCTTTTCTTTATGACTTTCTACTATGTTAATTTTGAGGAGGTTACTTCTTTTATAAGTAGTTATTTATATTGTTTTTTNATACTCTTCAAGCTTCTTTAAAATGTTTTGTAAATACTTTGGTAACTTTTAAATATCTTTTATTAGTAAGAATCTTTTTTTATCTTATAAGGTATTGTTGAGTTTTATTCTTCTTGACTTTATAATTTAAGATAGCTTTAACCTTTTACTTGTTTTTNATTATTAATAACTTTTCCTTTTAAGAACTTTAATGTTGTGCTAGATTTATAATGATATAGTTTAAGGAGGAATATATAGAAGATTAGGTATATTCTTATTTTAAAGGGTAACTTTAGTTTATACATAAGGTTATTGCTTATAATTTAAACTACTTTTAATAGTCTTAAATATTAATTTGATAACTTCTTATTAAGTCTTTATTGTTGTAGATTCTTTGTGGAAATCATTATAAAATCATTTATCTTGAATGTTATTAACTTTTGTTTTTTTGTTATAATACTTCTTTTNATGCTTTTATAACTTCTTATTATTACTTTATTATTGTTTCTTTTTTCTTTTTNACAATGTTTTTTATCTTTTNCTTATATAGTAATTACTCTTTTCTTCATAACATTGTCTTTGACATTAACTTAGATCTTAAGGTTATAATTATACATATTACAGAAAGGAGTTATGCTAATAACATTATAACTATTATTATTATATGTGAATTTTACAAGAGTTAACTTTGATGTTTAATTGTTTTGTTTGTATAAACAAAAACACTTATATATTAATGTTAAAGGAAGTTAAATCTGGAAAGAGAATATAAAAGTTAAGAAAATCATTAGTTATAAGATATATTATAAGAAATTATAATACTTAGTTAAATAGATAAAATATTTAAAGAGTAAGAATAAATAAAAACTTACTTTTAATCTTATAAGTTATAAAGAGTTACTAAAAGCATATTACTAAACTTATCTTAAAATGAATTTCTAAGCAATAGAATTATAAAGTCAAAGAAGAAGAGGTTAACAACAAAAGAAGAAGTTATGCTTAAGTTAGTAGAATACAACTTTGAAGGATATAAGGAATTCTGTTTCTCTTGCTTTTCTTTCTCTTTTACAATGTCAAGTTTATTCAAAGTCTTCAGACTACAACAAAACATTTCCTAGGCATACTTCTTTAAAAAGGACTATTGCTTCTTCAGGTAAGCTAAGCAAGTTATTATCTTTAGAAGAACTTCGTTGGTTTTTTCCTCCTCCTCCACAAGTTGGTTACATTTATACTTGTATGCAAGGAAAGAGGAAGAGGTGGAACTCTTGCCATTGTAAGATTAACTACAACAAGAATACTTATTATAACAATTAGAGTTAAGGTCCATTTTACAGACAAATTCATTCTGCTTGTAAAACAAATAAGGCATTATTTTAAAACTGTATTCATCAATATAATCACTTAAGGCTGTTTACTCTTGATATTTTCTTGATCTTATCCTTTCTTCTATATTACTCTTAGAACATTGTCATTTAGGTGGTATGTTGGAAAGGAGGGAAGGATTACTAAATAATAAGATTGTTCAAAGATAACATTTTAGTGTCAGGACAACATTAAGTACAAAAAGGGATAATGTTATAGGTTTTACTGTAACATGCTAATTAGTATAAGCCTGAGGCTTAGTACAAATACAATGTATAAAGAGAACTTAACAATTAGACAGTCATGTGATAAGGACTTAGGACTTAAGGGGTCTAAGGTCTGTTAGTATAAGACCTAAGGACTTGGGGATCTAAGGGTCCAACTGTATTTCATTATCTATATAAGTACATTATAAGAACATAAGAGTAGACTCCTTGTGTTCAACTTAAATACATTACTATATCTTACTTTTGACTTAGTTGCTTGTGTTATATGTTTTTACTGTCCTTGAACATTTACTATACCCTTGGTTATCCAGTAACCTGAATAGTGTAATTTTGTAACACTTGAATAATAACTTGTTTTATATGAATTATAACTAGATTAACTATTATAATATTATTATTAATATAAAGATTATTATAATATTTATTTAAATTATACTTATTTTTAAATTCTTTAACTAAGATAATTTTAGTATATTCTTATAAAGTTTTTAAAGNTTAACTTTTGAATTTTTAAATTACTCTTACTTATATCTACTAGAATCTTATGAACTATATATATAAATAAAGCTTTTGGAATTAGAAGTTTATAAGACTTTTAATATTTTTTAATTTCATATAATACAATAACTATTATATATTAGTATATTTATATTAACTATTATAATAATCATTTACTTCTTAGCTTGTATTATCTTTTAACTTTCTTGATAATTATCTTTTGAGTAACTTTTAATTTCAAGTTCATTTTTTAAAGCTTTTTCTGTTAATAGTCTTTTTATGTTATTTGNTTTAATTCTAGTTATTCTAAATTATAATTAATAAGTATAATAATTATTATAATATATGATTATACATACTTAGAATATAATCAATAAGTTATTTAAAAGTAATAATAATGTTGTTAATAGAATAATTATAAAGTTATTAATGGTTGTAAAGTTAATAATTGTAAAATTATAATAAAATAATAATNAAAAATAAAAGTGAAAAAAGTTAACTTAAATTAATTATTATAAAAATTGAAAATTTAATAATATATTACAAAGAAAATTTAATGTTATATTATTATTAGCATAAAGGTGTAGATTAACTAATTATATTTCTTTGTTTGATTTTTCACCTTTTAAAAACTTTATAACTACTTTTGTTTTTATAACATAATTATTATAACATAATTATAATTATAATTATTTTATAATTATTAATATTATCAAGATTTGTATGTTATATCATCAAATATATTATAATAATTTATATACTAACTTATTAAATATAATATTCATCATAGTTGGAAAACATAAAGTTAAAGAGGAATTGTCTAAAAATCCTTATATAATTAATGTTGAATTAAGCACAGCAAGAGGTTGTGTAATCAGGGTTACTCAAATATATTATGGTCTTGTAGTGTAGTTATGTACGTACAAGTGAAGCTAACTATTAGAAAGGGAAGTCATGTGTAATAGGTGAAATGTGATGCCTAAGGTGGCAACTAAGATATCACAACACACCCTCATGTCACCGAAGCACCGAAAATTAATGCAAAAGTCCCCTAAATCCCATACAAAAACAAGTGCAGAGACACTTGAACTATAAAACAGAATGCTGCAAGTGTAATACCTGAACCTGAAATGAGAGTTTTTATCAATTCAAAGTAATCGATTTCAGGCCYAACAAATCCATAAACTTTGCATGTTTGACTGAATTCAAAGCTTTTGTAAGGCCGTCAGCCACCATATCTGCGGTAGGGACGTAATTCAAAACGATCTCTCCTGATTGCACTTTCTCACGTACAAAGTGATATCTGATATCAATGTGTTTAGCCCTTTTCGATTGTTCGGTAGTCTCAGCCATAGAAAGGGAGCCCTGATTGTCACCATTTAAGGTGATTTTAGAGCTCGAAACGTTGACCTGGAGTTCTGACAGCAATCTGGCCAGCCATATGGCTTCGCGTGACGCTTCAGAGAGAGCACAGTACTCAGCTTCCGTAGTGGACAGAGTAACACAAGGTAATCGCTGGCAGCGCCATGAAATAGGTCCACCACCCAAAAAGAAGAGGTAACCTATGGTGGAACGACGCGTTTCCAAGCAACCACCATAGTCAGAGTCGCTGAAACCATAGAAATCAAGGTTTTCGTTTCCGTCTCCTCCAAAGGTGATGCCAACATCTTGAGTGCCCTGGAGGTACTGAAAGACCTGTTTGACCAACTTCAAGTGCTGTGGAGATGGATTTTGAAGGAATTGTGAGAGTCGGGAGACCGGAAAGGACAGATCAGGACGTGTTTGTGTCATGAGATACATAACGGAACCAACTTTTTCAGAATAAAGCTGAACGTCTTGGGGAGTAGCTATACCGTCGTATTTGACCATGAACTCGGCCACATTTGCCTCAAATGGAGTAGAGTGAGGTTTGACGTTGCTGTACCCAAATCGATCAAGAATCTTCTTGACATACCCATCCTGGACGAGAGAAATGGTGTGTTTCTCCCAATCCCGTATGATACGCACCCCCAGAAACCAGGATGCAGGTCCCATATCGATCATTTCGAATAAATCGTGGAGAATTCGCTTGACCTCGTCGAATTGAGAGCCTCCAGGACCGATAACTAGAAAATCGTCAACATAAGTGCAAATAAAGATGCTTAGACGTTGATTAAAGAAGACACTAGGGTCGGATTGAAGAGGAAGAAAGCCAATTTCAGCTAGCTTCGAATTGAGCTTCAATTGCCAGCAACGGGGAGCTTGCTTCAGTCCATACAGGGACTTCAAAAGAAGAAGAACAAGGTGACCATCGCCATCGATATCAGCATATTCAACACCAAGAGCTCGAAGATCCTCAACGGTGAATCCCTCAGGGAGATCTATATAGATTTCTACGTCGATATCACCATTTAGAAAGGCTGTAACGACGTCCATTTGGTGTATTTGCCAGCCACGAACAGCGGCAACTGACATTAATACCTTCCATGTTGCCGACTTGACAACACTTGCCCAAGTTTGATCATAATCCACTCCATGGCGCTGTTCGTATCCCTTGACCACAAACCTGGCTTTAAAGCGTTCAATTTGACGGTCTGCGTTGCGTTTGATGCGATAGACCCATCGGCCCTTCAAGGCATGCTTTCCAGGAGGAAGCCGAGTAAGCTTAAAAGTCTTACACTTCACCAAGGACTTAAGCTCTGTAACCGTGGCATCTTGCCATTCCTGGGAATACGGAGTATCAAGGGCTTCCTTGTAAGATTTCGGTTCTGTGGGATCATCTGTCACAGCTAGGGCATACCCTAAATTCAGAGCAGAACGAGCTGTAAGACAGTGGCCATAAGCCATAGCAACTGCTGGAGGCTGACCAAGAATCTCTCCTTCATCAGGAAAGGCTCCAGAAACGACTGGAGATGGAGAAACAACTGGAGATGGAGCCTGAGTGCTTGATTTTGCAGCTTGCAGGCGTGTAACACGATTCTCTGTAAGATCAACGTGTGTAATATCGGAGTTGGTATGTCCTTGTTCAGGCTTCTTATTCTTTGAGCCTTTCGGACGACCACGACCGCGTTTGGTAGGTACAACTACCTGAGGAAGCTCATCTTCAGACACCTCCTCCTCCTCCTCAGTAGGTTGTACAACCTCCTCAAACGTGGAGTTCAACTGTGGAGGGAGAGCCGCATCTTGCGGGGTAGAAGGTGGAGATAGTGGAGAACGTGGGGAACTAGCTTCAGCAACAGCTTCAGCATCTTGAGCCTTGACAACAAGCTCTTCTGGGCGTAGATTACCCTCAGTGAAGGTAATATGAGAAGTGCGGACCAGTTTGTAAGTGCGTGAGGGAACCCAACAACGATAAATCGAGCTGCCCTCAAAGCCTAGCAATATGCCCTCTTCAGCCCTAGAAGCCATCTTTTGGGATGCTACACGACGTTCCTTGTCAACATGTATAAATATTTTGGAACCAACAACACGAAGGTTCGATAGATCAGGTTTGCAATTAGTACCAGAGGGAGAAACCTGTTTCATAAAGGCTTCAAATGGAGTGATATCACCTACAAGAGTTCTGGTTGCAAGACGATTGCCAATATATATGGCTGATTTGTACACCTCGTTCCAGAGTGTAAGGGGAATGCCAGCGGCAATCATAATGGTGCGAGTTCTTGTAAATATGGAGCGTTCAGCTCTCTCAGAGACTCCATTTTGCCATGGTGTATGGGGAGTAGTCTCTTCATGTCGAATACCTTTGTGACTACAGAAGGTATCAAGTTTCTCTCCACCAAACTCGTTTCCACCATCGATTCGAATCAATTTGGGAGTGATATTCCACTGATTCTTGAGAAGGGCACAATGCGTAACTATAGCATCATATGCACCCTTCTTTTCTTTATGGGTATAACCCCAAGTAGCACCAGAGCAATCATCCACTATAGTAGTGGCGTAGTGATGCCCATTATAGCTGACAGGTGTAACTGTACACACATCGATATTCAAGACCTCACCAACTTTGGTGGATCGTTTTCTAGGTTGTCGAGAAACGCCCTTTTCAGAGCGACCACATTCACACGCCTCGCAAAGGAAGGGGTCTTCGTCAGAGGCCTTCTTCACCAGCTCAGCGTCGATACCAAGAGTGGCTTTAATTGTATTCTTGACGACTTCAAGGCTTGCATGTGCCAAACGTTGATGAATAATGTCCAGACTAAGGACTGTTTGACGAGCAGGGAATGCAGAAATAAGCGCTGTTGGAATAGATGCCAATCTTAAATAAATACCGGCAGGGGAAGTAATAACAACACTGTATTCGATGTTGTTCTTATCGAATATACCAGATGAAATGACACGAGCGTCACCATTTTGTACAAGGAGTCTTAAGGCTCCGAAAATATTGACCGGAAATGTAAGTATATACCGTACATTGGTAAGTGTCAAGAGGAAGGATGAACCATCCGAACAAGTAGTTTCGAGTGTAACAGTGCTTACGCCCACAATCAGAGCAAAACCGTTACCTGTCTCCATAGGATGAAGATCAGAACGCGTTGAGTAAGAGCCAGAATCAAACCAATTAAGATTATTAGTGATGTGATCAGTAGCACCTGTATCTACAATCCACTGATTGCGTGTAAACATGGAGAAAGCCGTAGGATTGGCAATGACCAAGCTGGCAGTGACCAAGCTGGCAAAGTTAAGGTTAACAGTGTTGGATTTGTCCTTCGAATCAGACTTCTTAGGTTTATCCTCACTTTTCTTCTCCTTCTTCTTGCCAGACCGCTTTGCCTTATATTCCTCAAGCTTTTCAGGATGCTTTTGAAAGCAATCAGATTCCTTGTGACCGTTCTTCTTGCAATGGTTGCATTTGACGTCCTTGGAGTTCTTCGAATTGTTCGAGTTCGAATTGGAATTGTTCTTGCCATACATGACAGCACCGGAAGAGCTAGTAGCAGATATAGATTCATCAGCAATGTCCTCCATAAGTTGAGTAAGTGTGGGTGGCTTCTCAGATCTGCCAGCCGAACGCTGACGTTCAGCCCAAATAGGATATTCATCCTCAAGACCAGAAATAAAGACAAATTGATAGAGAAGCTCCATGTTATCACCCTTGACAGCCTTCAAATTGGCTATCATCGATTTGAACGCGGCAATATACGCGTTCGTAGAGTTGAAGTGACTGTGTTTGACGGAGATCAGCTCAGACAGGAACTTTTGTTGCAGATTGCGACCTTTTCCCTGATATTGAGCTTTCAAGGTAGCCCAAGCAAGCTTTGCTGTATCACAGTCCTTGATCAATAACGTAGCCTCGTCGTCGATATTGACATTAAGACACATATGGGTTTTGGCGTCATCTTTGCGCCAGGCCTTCCACTCGGGAGTATCTCCCTTGGGAGGTGAAACAATGTTACCAACGTGATCTTCAAGACCTTTAGACCGGAGCAAAACCATAAGACGGGAGCTCCAAAGGTCGTAATTCTCTGAACCCTTGAGTCTTTGGTCCTTTGGAAGAACCACAGTTCCAGAATCGTCGGCCATGCTGAAGGTGATGGCTAGACGCGTGGATATGGGTAAACAGAGACAAAAAAGGTGCCAATCAACACAATCGACACGAAAGAAGAAGAGTTAGCCCAATTACGTTGCTACCGGAGCGCATAACCTGTTGAATTAAGCACAGCAAGAGGTTGCGTAATCGGGGTTACTCAAATATATTGTGGTGTTGTAGTGTAGCTACGTACGTACAAGTGAAGCTAACTACTAGAAAGGGAAGTCACGTGTAATAGGTGAAACGTGGTGCCTAAGGTGGCAACTAGGATATCACAACAATACTAATAGAACAATATCTTGTTTCTGAAGAGGTATTAATCTTAAGATATTATTTAATAATTAGTATAAAAGGATTAAGAGGATNAAAAAATCTTAAACAAAAGTTAACTTTATAAAATTATATAATAAGAAGAAATAATTGTTGAAAAACAAGAGTTTAATCTTGAAGATCTTATTCTAGTCTATAAAACTAACCTTTAAAGCATTGTCATAAAGAAAAGAACAAGAGAGTTTCTCTTACTAGTAAAGAGAACTTAAATTCAAGATGACTTTAATCAAATGCTTGAAAATGCTTGAATAGTAGTAGAAGAAGGATTAAGTTATGTTATATAATGATAATATAATATACTACAGAAAAGACTTTTAACAATAACCTTTTAACAAGAATGATTAAAGGCAAAAACATTATACAAAGAAATCTGAAGTTTAAGAAATTCAGTAAAACAATTACTTGAAGCCAAATAATATTATACTTTGTAAAGACAAAACCAGGTTAAGCCTGTTATAGAAGAAAACATTGTTGAACAAGTAAACTAGGATATAAAAGCTTTACCTTTGATTAACAAACTCGAAGAAGATTTACTACCTTTAAAACTATTTATAGTATTATTAAATGAAGACAAACAAATGTAAAGAATTGATCAACAGTTCAATGAAGAAGTAATAACATACCCTTTGAATATTATAAAAAGAATTCCTAAGGAAAGTAATGTTTTTATTACTAAAATAAGAGAACATTTTGGAGATGAAATAGCAGAATAAGTATAGGATACATGAGCATTTATAAACAACAGAAGCTTAGATAGACTAAGACTAAGAAATCTTATTGAAAGATATACAACATTGTTTGAGGAACTTCAAGAAAATGCTGAAGACTTAGAAATCAGAGATGACATATCAATTAACAATGTTAGAAATGTTAACCTTTACTTTATAAACAGTGAAAGTTCATTATATGTAGATATAAAACTATGTAGAAAGTCAATGAGGGCTTTGATTGATTCAAGAGCTAAAAGAAACTTTATCAGTAAACAAGTTATAAAGTAATTAAGACTTAGTACAAGAGTCAAGAACAACAATTACTTAATATTGTTAGTAAATGGTATCAAGGTTTAAAAGTATGTTGATGTCCAAATTTAGAACTTAAATATAAGGATTAACAGAAGCTACTAAGAAAGCATATCTTTTAATGTTATGAAATTAAGAATATATCAAGTTATATTAAGAATTAAATGCATAAAGAAGTATAACCTAATAATTGATTAAAGAACAAGTATAATTACCTTCTTAGAGGAGGAATAGAATTTAATGTCTTTAAGAGTTATCCATATTAACAAAACATTAAAACATATTCTTAAAGAATATTATAAATAATTAAAGTTATTCATAAAAAGACTTGATAATTTAGCTTTACCTAAGTATAAACTATAAGATTATAAGATAAAGCTTAAAGAGGGGTTCAGACTAGCTTATAGACTAATTTATTAAATAACTCTTGTTGAG